>JAOWAR010154756.1:0-18032 GCA_028571005.1 Clathrina lutea
GGACGCAGCCGGTTTCGGCTGCTCTCTTCTCCTTCTTTGTCTTCTTCCTCCTCCCTTTACCCTTCCCGGACAACCGTGTACAGTTGGAATGCCCATAGCGCTCCACGAAGCCAATTTTTTTTGAGTTGGCTGAGTGGCAGAGCAGTTCCGATCCTGCCAACCCGGCTGTGCTAGGCGATGACGCCGCAGGTTCGAGCCCTCCCGGCGTGTCTTTTCTTCTTCTTCTTCTCTTTCTGTAAGGGAGAACTTGTAGAAAGAGAGGTGAGAACTGAGAGCAGCTAGCAGCTGATGAGAGGTGAGAAGAAAGTTCTAGAACTAGGTTTTTTACTGGTTCCCTTTCTTTATAGTATGCACAATATGGCACACGCTGCGCCACAAGCGTGAACATTGACGACAAAGTCAAGCGATTGAAGTCAGCAGGGAAAGAGTTGAAGGCGTCGTCCGTATCGGTTGAAGGAAGGACCGCTGGTTTGTCCATGCTGCCTCTGGCGAAGTATCCTGCACTGTACAGGCATTTCATGGAACGCTCATTTAGGGCAGTTTCCTCGTTAGACTACGCAGCGGCGAATACAGAGAGAGAGGATGACCAGACTTCGTCTTCAGCCGTGACAGACGTAGGTGGATTCTATGCCTGGTGATCGTGGAATCGAAAAGGGGTTGAAGATGTTTCACGACCGGCACGTCAGCAAAATGGAGCTCTGCTCAGCCAGTGCTAGCGCTCCAGACTGTTGCTTTGTGCGCTGCAAGGTTGCAGCTTCCATGAAGAAGTTGTCTTATACTGTGGGGATGTGCCTTTCAAAGGCTGGTCATATTCAGTTTGCACTCTGCACCTGCACACCTGGGCTTGCTGGCTCGTGCAATCATGTCGCAGCTTTGGCTTACGCGCTAGAGGACTTTACACGTCGTGGCGTTCAAAAGGAATCCATTCTCTCCCCGACATCTAAGCTGTGTCAATGGAACAGACCTCGAGCTTGCTCTGCTTGTCCTTTGCCAATCAGTGAGGTTCATTTAGAACGTCATAGGTATGGCGAGCAGAAGCAGCCTCGTGGACCAAAGGCAAATTATGACCCTTTACCTCTGAGCGAACGAATGATTGTGCCATCTCAACTACAAGACTTTCGCAAGCGCTTAGAGTTTGCTCATGAGCATGCAAGAAGGACAGACAGGAAGGGCTTGACAAGCATCTATGGGTCATCAACTTGGCTTACTGCATTGAAAACAACAGGAGAGTCCAGTTGTCATCATCAGAGCATGGGAGCAGTTCCTCTTCGACTGACTCTTCAGAGGAAGATCCAGATCAGGAGGAGTTGCAGAAGATTATGAGTGCTATCCCTGACAGTGCAATGAAAGTTGTCATGGTATGCGATGGACCTCTGGAACATTACCAGAGATTTGTCAAAGTTGCCACTGGCTGCCAAAGACAATGAGCAGAAAACCAGAAAACAAGCGCACTCACACCTTTGGTTTTTTCAGCGTAGGAAGAGAGTGACTGCTTTTGAAGCAAAAACCCTTTTTTCTAGACGGGGAGATGACTACACTCGCATTGTTCGCCAGCATCTTTATGGTAACTTTTACGGCACTGCAGCTACCAAATACGGCAAGCGTATGAAAAAGCATGCCATAACTGCTCTGGAAGCAGCTTGCGAACCCATCAAGGTTGCAACATGTGGCCTAGTTGTTCACCCAGAACATCCATGGCTAGCTGCCAGTCCAGACAGCCTTGCGAATCACCCAGAGGGCAAACAGACGGAGTTGTGGAAGTGAAGTGCCCTTATGTATGCAGAAAAAAGACTTTTGAAGAAGCATCGAAGAATACAAGTTTCTGCGTTGTCAGCTGCAGGAATAGGACACATCAACTGAAGAAAAATCACGCTTACTACCATCAAATACAAGTTCAACTTGCATGCACCAAGCTGCCAGTTGCTTACTTTGTTGTGTCCTCCCCTCATCAATGTCACATCGAGAAGTTTGTGCCTGATCAGCAGCTCATGACCAACCTTATGAAGCGGTTGGAGACGTATTGTTTTGAGCACCTACTACCAGCGCTCTCAGCTCAGCATTTACCATTTGCTGGACATAGTGTTGTGAAGGGTGAAGACCAAACACGCTCAACACATTTGATTGACATCAATGATTAGACCACGAGAGCCAGTGAAAGCCCTGATGAACACATTTCCCCTTTAGGTCGCACCATTTCATGGTGTGTTCAAGGTGCTACATCAGCATGCACAGCGATCCTGGAGCATCAGTTTCAGCCTTACCTCTGCCAACCTGCCATTGATGGTCGAGATGGAAGCCAGGCTTGTACAGTTATCTCCTTGTGTGAAGCCACACGATTTTTGAAAGGAGATATTGTTGTCAGGCATCCTCAACACCGGCCAAGTGACCACAGCTTGGATCAGCTGCTTGAAGCAATGCGGCAGGGCAACATGATATACGATCGCAAGTATCCACAAGGCGGCCCCTTGCTTGCAGCGTATGTTTTGCTGGATTTGGTAGCTGACTTGGGCATTTGCAGGCTACCACATGGACACAATGGTGTACGCACAGATGCTGATTTAGTGGAGAAGTTTAGAGCAGTGAATGAAAGAAGGAAAAGAGAAGACAGGATCCTTGCCGGAGTTTTTGTTAAAATTCCCCTCACCATCATGATCAGCTTTTCACCCTCTGGCCTTGCTGTGATTTTTGGCAGTCATGTTCATGTAGCTGCAGGTTGCGGTGCAGTGGCTGGATTCTTGCAGGAGCCGAATGAGTGGCCTGTACTTGCAGCGTGCTGGTCCACTCAATGAAGCACATCTCTTTCTGGTCGACACTGATCGAGGATTATGACAACACATGCAAGAACTTTAATCGTGACCCTAGGCTTGTTCCTGACCCAGTATGTGGATTTTCTTGTTGGGACATAGCCTATACAAGATACAGTATGTAGCATCTTCCTCATCACTAGGAAACGATGTTTATGCGACATTTTGGGCTGGTTCCACTCGTTTGGTTGGAATTCCAACCTTTCTGTAATTCTTTTTATCTGTTCCAGAAGGGTTTTTCCAAGGAGGTGTTTTCAAGGTACACATCAGTTAGGAAAATTGGGGTTTTCCTGATCTTTGGACCCTCCAAAAGTGACTGGAAAGTAGGAGAAAGAGGTGGTTTCCCTGAAGTGAGTGGTGATCGAGTAAAAAAAGAAAAGAAGAAAAGAAGGTTGTCAGAAACCAGAGGAGAGAGGAAAAGTGTGTTTTTGAAGTGAGTGGCTATTGAGTAAAAAAAAAAGCTGAAGGGACGATCAGTTAGGAAAAGGTGTTTTTCCCAGCTTTGCTGCCAGTTAGGAGAAGAAAACACCCTTTTTGTATGTTGTATCCCTGTGAAGTGCTCTTGACTCCAGCAAGGCCACACAGTAGCTTCTGTCGGCAATCTGTTCCCGTATCCTCTTTTCGTCGATAACTGTAAAAATTTGGCGTCTCTTGCAAGCTTACATCCAATTTCCTGCAGGGGAGTATCTGTGGGAATGTGAGATCGGGCCCATTCGCTTGTTTCCATGCTTGCACAGACGTGACTGGAGACACACTTGGTGCGTACACATACATTTTCTGTGGTCAAGCAGCTACCATTGTGCAAGTAACTTTCGGTTTGGCTAGGTCATTAGCCATGGTCATGCATTTCAAACACCTTTCAAATCCTCCATCCCATATAGGACTTTCAACACACGAAAAGGTTCACATACTTGTGCGAGCTGCATCGAGCAACAGGAGATCCTTGCATTGCCATACTGATGCATCCATGATGGTAATATCGTTGAGAATCAGGTCCGAGACACATAAAAGGCTATATGCAATAGAGCCGGAAATACCGATAAATAAAGAAAACTCAAGATATTATACCAAAGCAGTTGAACGACAAAATGGGAAAAGTATTTACAGTGTCGCAAGCTTGAGTGTGATAAGCATGAAATAATTAAGCAACCAATGCGGCTTGGAAATTGAGCATTGCACACACAAAAATTATTTCTCCGATGCTGACACATTTTGGACACGGGAGAAATGAAGCCGAAAATACTGATGAAAGAAAACTGAAAGCTGCATACTATTGAATGACAGCATTAATGTGGCGAGTTTGAGTGTGAATGGCAGGACACTATTAAGCAACTAATGAGGCTTGGGAATTGGTGAGCATTGCACCCACAAAAACGAGTTGTCCGATGATGTCGAACATACTGTTTGGTAGCTCTCTTGACAGTATGGCAAATGACTTTATGCGATGCATCTTCCTCTCCACATGTATCCTCACGCCAGCTATCTTCTTTGTGGATGAAATTTGTGCAGGAAGCATCTTTCGATCTCCTTGGGGAGGAATGTTTACCTTTACACGGCAAGAAGCACATAGATCCTGGACTTGGAAGCCCTTGTCTGCCATTAATGAGTCTCGTCTTTCTTGAAAGTCCAAAAGACTGCTCTCCTGCACGATCTGCCTGTCTGAAACTGAGCCTTCACACACAGGTGACACAAATGTCAAATGGCCATGAGGTGCTATCCCAATTAAGCACTTGACTGTGTTGTGACTCTTGCAGTCAGAGAAAGTGGCCGACTGCCGAACTAGAGAATCAGGTGTACTGATGAAAAATTGAACACAATCAACAATGACACGTGTTGATGGATACCACTGTCGAGAGCACTTTGGCATCAACTTACCCACCTTCTTCCGCGACAACCATGTCTTCATCCCGGGCCTCCTGAAGCATCTGTCCATTAAATTGATCTATGTGATGAAAATCCTGGCTACAGTGCTTGCATCCACTCCAAAACGGTGGCCAAGATCGATTTCACTCAGGCCCAGTTTCAGTTGAACCATGACCATCAGAAACTCCTCAACCAAAGCCACCTTTCGCTTTGGACTAGTCTTCATCCCTTGGCGCTCATCATCTTCAGGGGTGGTCCTGCTGCCTCGCCAATAACGCATCACTGACGCACTAGGCTCCATCAGCTTGAAGCATGCTTCAAACATAGGATAGGATGAAAACCCTGTGTAAAACTTTGTCATGGCATCATCATCCTTGATCGTCTCGACCGTTAGAATCTTCTTCTTCATGGAAGCGATCTCCCGCCTTGCTTGGGAGATCTCCTGCCTCAGTGAATCCCTTTCGTTCCTCAGTTGGTCCAACTCTGCCTCCTTCAAATCACATTGCAAAGTCCTGGCCATCCCCTGCTCTGATTGCTGGCTTCCTCCAAGCCCGCTCGTGCCTGACTCTGGCTGCAGATCCTCCGACAAGCGGCGTTTTCCAACGCGTCTCTTTTTTTGGTGGGTCCCGGTTAGGTCGAGTACGTGACAGGGCTCCTTGCGCTTCTTCGCTTTAAGATGGCCTGGCAAAACTCGCTCATAAACTGCTGGAAAAATGGTCGGTACCGCAGTGTCCATCAGCTTACGTCGTCCACCCATGGTTTGTGTCTCTGTCTGCGAAGCCGATGCACAATCCCTACGGAACTTGCCTTCGAAAAAACATTGCTCCTCAAAATGCAAGGAGCAAATGGACGTGTTCTTTGTCACATTAAACGTCTTCTCGTCTCGCCGTACAGCTTGGATCCACTGGCGCCGTCGGACAGGGTCATCGGGAAAAGAAAAGAACGGCATAGCTCGACGGAAACCTCATCCTTCACATCAGGGTGAATGTCGTGCCTTCTTGGTCCAAGTGTCCCACTTACGTTTAAGATTATGTAAACAATGACGTAGTATGCAATGACTCTATTCAAGGCAAACTTGCTTACTTGCGAGGGGAAATCCGAGCTACTTGGCAGGTGAAATTTGAGTTTCTTGTAGGTGAAATCTGAGCATGTCTTTTAAGTCACGAAATTCGCACGTTTTGCCACCTTTTTGCGCTCAGATTAATTTCTTCTCCGAAAACAGCGGCTTGAAGGAAAGCCACGTCTGGCTGTAAGCCAACCCGATTGCTTCCCAAAGACGATGGAGTAGGGGTGCATAATCCCCAAAATTCGAGCGAAATTCGAAAAGAGAGCATGCAATTTGAACAGATCAATTTTTGCTCGTGGCCAAGAAGCGGAAATGGACGCGCCCCCAACGACCCCATGGACACACACACACAAGCAAACACACACACACACACACACACACACACACACACACACACACACAAGTCTTAGTGCCTCATCCTTTCTTGAGATAGGTCCCGAAACAGGTGGGCATGGAAATGTCTAGGTTTCTTGCAGGACTTTTTCTGATATCGAGATGACAGCGCCTCAACTGATGAACCGGGCTTAAGCTTACTGCTGTCTTGTATTTTTTTTGTTTTGCATACTGACAACCAGATCATATTTCACCTTTCATCCTAGTCTAACTAGCATACAAAATTCTTCAACACACACGCACACACAGACGCCTAAGAATTTCGTGAGGAACCCCTTACAGTCCCTTCGGGCCGGACGGTATTAATAATTTTGTGAAGAACCACCTACAGTCCCTTCGTATCTGACGGTGGTGATAGTTTGTGAGAAACCACTTACAGTCCCTTGCGGTCTAACGATGGCAATTATCGTTTGTACGGTGGTAATATTTTTGTGAGGAACCACCTACAGTCCATACGGGCCTGACAATGGCAATCATTTCTTCGTTACATCCTGTATTCGGGGTAAATTACAGATACCGTACATTTTTAGCTCCTTCTTGTCGCAATTAACTGGTTACAGTCTTAGAAGCGCCCCGCCCCCGTTGAATGGAAATTACAAAGGCCGTGGTGGCCCAGCGTTCAAGCGGGCACTCGATACAAAAAAATACTCCACGCACTTCCATGCATTCCAGTAGCACTCCGGATGCTTTCCACGCGACTTTTGAAACTTACGTAAGTTGGCAAAGGGAATTGTTTTGTAGTTGCAGCAGTGAATCTTCAGGCTCTGCAGCCTTTTCCCTCCCTGCATGGCCACGGAGTTTACGATAGGTAGACGAGGATGAAAAAGAATGAACGAGCTTCTGCCCTAACCTCTGCTGCAGGAAAAGGGCCATTCAGAAGTTTCCAATTCAAAAGGATTCATTCTCGGTGATGGCCTACTTTTCTTTTCAAGGCATGGGCAGTGGATTGCTGACAAGAACCAGCAAGCTGGTAGTATTGAAAGCTTCCCCCGCCGCACCCTTCACTGGCCACCGGACAGCCTGCATTGCCGAAAAGCTGCCATATGCTGCACGCAGAACTACTCACAAGCTCGACTCCTGCTGAAGGTTGGCCTTGATGGGGAATACCTTCTAAGCCTTTGCTATGGAGATGAAGGGTATTTCATTCCGAAGGATTCCAGCAACTTCGTGCAGGCTGTGATAGATGCCAGGAAGGGCTATGCCAGACAGAAAGGCAAGAAAGCAGTGGTGCACGTTCACCTATTCCTATAAGTAAGCCTGTTTGACACAAGGTGAGCTTTAACGTTGACTTGATAGGCGATCTGACACACAGAAGCACGAGACAAGTGACCACATGGTGTGGAAATCCTTTGGCAATTTGCCTCGGACTCAGCCCACCATGACAACACAGCGGCCTAACTTCTCTTCACCTGCACTGCACGAGAAGACAACACAGCAACGAGCTTGAATTTATACAGTCAGGGTCGAGAATTTGTCAACAGCGTGATTGTGTGGCTCCATATACCTTGCCAGGAGCGAAGTTGAGAATTACCTCACATGCTATCCGACGGACAACAGACAACGGGTTGGCCATGCCTTACAATCAGCTAGAAGCCTTCTGGACGTCTCATGGGAGCTAATTAATGAAAATCATAACTGGATCAAGCATCTTGATAATACTAACTTCAGGAGAAATTTCCCAGCTTACCAGTCATGAGAAAGATTGAACAAGACGTTTCGTCAGATATGCCTCTGACTTCATCAGTTGTAAACTGGGAGCGCAGAAGACAGGGACACAGTTGTAAGACAGAGCTACCACCTATGTCGCGAGTCCTCATTGGCTGACTACATGCACAGACACCCTAGCAACCTAGCAACAAAGCCATGGTGACACCAAAGCAACAAAATATCAGAAAAAGGCTTTCTTCCTCCCATGCCTTTAACTATGTACATGTCCATAAGGGACCCATAAAAATGTCGAGAACAAAGGACTCATGCTCTTACGGACGGCCCAAAGTCCCCCCCCCCCCTCCCTGGGAGCATCCCCGAGCCTCAGAGTCTACAAAATAAAATAACACGCCACCCTACGGAACTTTCTCCTGAATCATGTCCACCCAGTCTGAATCCCTCAAATCCTAATACTAACAAACATCGTTTAATGTCAAGAAAAGCTCACATCTTCGGGTGTAACTCTCTGTTCCAGTGGTTGCATGGGCCCAAATACTGTGTTCTTGTGGAGCTTATATATGAAAAACGACAAGACACTGACATGACCTCCTCCTCAGACAACACTTACATGGTTACACTTAGAGGAGGAGGATGGGAAAAATTTAGGGGGCTGTGATCATGAACTACCAAAGAGAAAAGTGATAAGACGGTGACATGCTGCACAGTGTGCTATGTGACCTGGGCTGGGATCAAGGGCCAAACAATTGGTGCCAGGGTCTTCTGCTGCTTGAGGCTTGATCATGCTGTGTGTTTGATGCTGCAGTGCAGCTTTAATTGACCATGGCAAGGTCCATGGCAATCGATAGAAGCATCACGCGCTAGTTTACCGTTATCACACACTATAAAGCTGGCCTAAACCACAAAGAACATCTTGTCTGGATACAGCCATCCGGCACAGTCCTGCTTTTCTTTCAACTCGGTGTTGAGAATGCAGCATTTGGCTGCTCTCCTTTGCGCAAGACGTTTTTGGCAGGATTCAAATCGTTCTGACCGGAGAGGCTGAGCATTCATGAAGAAAAACAACGTTCATCTTGGGCAGGTTTAGCAAGGTCTCAGAAGAAAGGATGCCAAGTGTGGGGAGATTTTGCTGGTTAGGTTTCTGCAGGAAAGGGATGGGGGGATCCCCGCCAATTAAGAAGGACCACTTGAGAATATGGGCCTGGTAAGATGGAGTCGGGTGTTGCTCATGCCATGGCTTTCCGCACTCGAAAAAAGCACGTGCAAACCTTTACGAGAGTATCGTGTCTTCATCGAAAGACGCTTCCTTCAAATTCAGCGGCTATCCTCTTGCAAAAGGCAACCCCATCCGTCTGCATCTTGGGAAATGTCGTGAACAAGTCCAAGAATAACTGTGCCAACGTAGAGGAGCACTGATCCCATTGTTGCTGAGAAAAATAATTCATTCATTCATTCACCACCAATGTTTCTTGGTGTGGCTCTTACACGTGTGCATGTTCTTTTCTCAAGAACGACTTTAATTTTAGCCTGCAAGATCTTGGGCCGCCCGTTCTTAGAAGCGCGAGCTCGCTGTATTTGTTCAAGGATTTACGGAACTTGAAGCTTACATACTAAGGAATGGCGGCACGGACATTTCGGCCTTCTCCTGCCAAGGTTGCACCACATTCCTCGGAATCGAAGCCAAGGGTGTAGACATGATGAAAGCGCAAAGACTCAGCAGAAGGAAAATGCAAGCAGAGTGGTAACCGAAACTTGATGTAATCCGAAACGTGGTCTTGAGGAAGAGGAATCACTCGCCTTTTAAACGAACAGATCAAACACATGGCCAAATCAAGTTGCCGCAGCAAAGACACAGTCACAACACAGGCAGCAAGTCATGGTCTGTCCAAGGCTTCTCTATCTCCGATCATTGGCATCAGTCAAAGGCCCCAACACTGGCCTCAGTCACACATCGTACTGTGCGGCCTTTCAACATTTTGTCCCACTTCTTTGTAGTGTTCATTACCCTGACCAGGAACTGACAAATATGATTATCTCAGCGGGCCCGCAACGTGAAGAGCTTGATCGAGCAGGTCAAGAGCAAGGCACGCAGCAACATCAATGTGCGCATGTCTCAAGCTCAGAAAAAGCAATCTCGCAACTTTGTAACTCCTGGGCTTTCTTTCGCCAATTATCACATGTTGGATTTTCATGGAACGGCCGCCAAGATTCCCGGATGTAATTGGACATTAGCAGTTCTCTTGATGCGAAAGTTGTAATTACGACAGTGAATCACCTCGTCCTCCAACTCGTAAAACATGGGAGAGACATGCTCAGACACCAAGTGTGTGAAGCTTTACAACTAGCGCAGGAGGGACTCAATGAAGAACGACTGCACGCGCTATACTGCCATAACAGCAAAGCGTCCAAACTTGCAAATTTCAAGCTGCAACTGTCTGTAACACATATATACTGGATAAAGTATCCCATTCTTCATGAAAGCGCCAGAGAACACTTACGACAGGACAGCCTTGTCCGGACCCTTCTCTCTACACAGCTCAGGTGTTGTTGGGCAAGCAGTTCGAAGACGTTGGCAACCTACAGGGCGTTATTCTCCGTGTCGGGAAAAGGTTATGGCCAATACTTCCGGAGCACCCCACGGAGGTGTTTTCTATAGTAGGTGTTTTCAAGGTACACCTCAGTTAGGAAACTTGAGGTGTTTTCTTGATCTTGGGACCCTCCAAAAAGTGACTAGAAAGTAGGAGAAAGAGGTGGTTTCCCTGAAGTGAATGGTGATCGAATAAAAAAAAAAAAAAAAGGTCACTGAAGAAACGATCAGTTAGGAGAGGAAAAGGAGGTGTTTTCCCAACTTTGCTGCCAGTTAGGAAAAGAAAACACCTTTCTTGTATGTTGTATCCCCGTGAAGTGCTCTTGACACTTCTACCAATTAAGAGTGCAGATACACCTCACAAGGGGCGGTCTCTGACCTGCTACAGCTTCTAATACTGAAATAAGGTGTCCATGTTCATATACCAACACTTTCCCCTCCCTATAAGTTTCCTATCCCTGAAATTCACTCCCTCTGACAGATCTCTTTGTAATCTCGCATTTCTATTTTTCGTCCTTTAAACTTGAAACAGAAAAAAAAACCCTTTTTGCGAATTTCCATCAAGTGCAAATGAGATGAAACCGGTACTGGTGCCCCAACATGAAGAAAGAAACAAGATTCTATAAAAATGACTTTTCCCAACCTTCTCCATTTTGGGATGAGTATTTTTTCCCAATCCTACGAGACGTGCTCTTCTAGGCACCAGCTGCAGATCAGTGACAAAGTCTTTGCCTACTACCGACTCCATGCCCTACGATTCACTCATCAGGAACATTTCAAACTTCATCTCCTCTTTAATCCTGACAATGTTTTGCCCCTTTCTTCTGCTACCACATTAGTTTTTGCCGTGTTGGAATTGTCCCAAGTTCTAGACCTGGGAATTTAACAGATTCCAAAGCCATAGGTCTTGGCAACCACCTCTCTTATCATGACCACTCCTCACAGCACACCAGTCGTGTTCAGGTTTGGTCAAGACAACGTGCAAGGCACGTTGTTAGCTTCACCCATTGTTAGTGCAGATTTAGAGCAGAGGAAACAACAGCTGGATCCATACCCTTCTGATTCACGCATTGGCATTAGTTGGACCAAATCCAGATCGGATCTGTAAGGTCTAAACGAAAATATCGCCAAGGATATTACTATACAAGGTGACCAGGATCAACGGTCACTGGCAAGGATATTACACAAGGTGACCAGGATCAACGGTCACTGGCTAGGTATTGCAGAATTCCAGGCAGGTGGAGCTGTATGCAATGCCAGCATCCCTGTTCAGGATTCGTCGCCTCTCCTTCACGGCTATCTGTTGATATCAATGGAAATCTCTGTATTAGACTGAGGTGTAACTCAGTTTTCCGGCTAGGAGAACTATACTAATAGGATGTGATGGACAAGAATGGCGCGAAAGCCGCATGTTCTCCTGGACGACAGGTCGAAATTTTCAAATTCAGTGAGGAGGAGGTAGGCTCTACTCTCTCTCTCTCTCTCTCTCTCTCTCTCTCCCTCTCTCTCTCTCTCTCTCTGTCTCTCTCCCCCTCCCACTCTCTCTCTCTCCCTCTCTCTCCCCTCTCTCTTTCTCATTCAGCGAATTCTCGGTCTGTTACTTCCACCGATGGCTATGATTCAATTTATGAACAAGGAAAATCAATAAAAATCAGTGAGGGAATGAGGATTTTCGGAGAAGGGCATACCTAGAATAGATAAAAAAGGCACTTGAAATAGAAAGCGTGAACTGCCATACTCTCGTCACAGCAAGAAGAGCTTTCAACCGTAAGTCAAACATAATAATTATAACTTTGTGGGTCCATCAATTGATGAAAATTCCTGAACTGATGAAAAACTGATAGAACCCAACTTCAATGCTTCGCCATGGGTACACGAACAGCACTAACTCTGTGGAGAGGACTATTCCGTCGAGAGCACAACATCTGTCTCCGGCCTTGAAGTTTGCATACATTCCACTTTCTACCTTGGAGAGTTCACAAACCAACAGCTGAAGAAGACTCGTGGCGTCAAATTCCGTTTCGTTCTCCTCTATAATTCCCCTGCTCCTATCACAGCGAAGGGGTAAGTAGGAAAGATCTGGACCAGGGACATTGATAAGGTGATCATGACTTAGACTCACACTCCCTACAGAGGCGTTGGGCCCGGAGAGGTACATTGGTATTTTAACCGCTGGAAACAGCATGCAGCAGCATTGTGCTGAACTAAAGGGCAGCGCACCAGGGTAACCTCTTTCTAAAACTTTGTCTTAAGCGCCTCTGACTAGGACTGGGACAAACCGATCGAGAGCAGGATTGAAATAAGGGGAAATACCATCGAAAACAGATTAAGATTTCTCGAAATTCTCCCATTGTTTCGTCTGCGCATATACCAGATTTTCCTTTGCATAGAAGCCGAGTCACAAAGGCCTCTGAAGTTGAGGGCCCTCTGACCAGCATTCGCCGACTGTCCGTGAGTCGCACATTCTTGAACAGCATACTGAGTTATAATCTGAAATGCCTTGCGTTGTGCTTTACGGCCTGCGCATGATTAAGTCTCGGTCGGTCCGTCACGTGAACTGGCTATGTAATGCCTTCTTCTACATGTAGTAATGAAGTGAATAGTACCACGCCTTGATCTACGCTCTCTGCTTTTGCCACTGACGATTTGTCTCAGGACCTCAGGCCAGTGCTGGCGATCGTGAATACATGCAACTAAACTAGACACAATTCGAAAGTAGGTCGAATTAACAACGAGGCAGGGGTGTGGGTGAAATCCTGTAACAGAGAGACGAACAGCTTTCTTCGTTGCCAATGATCATCGAACATCAGCCGGCCTGACGAGCAACTATGACACAAGCATATGTACACTGTTAGCAGCAAAGTTCATTTTATCGGCAAAATATTTAGACTGCATTTCTCTCAATCGAACAAAGAAAACTGACTCGAGAGTTAAACTGAGAACTTCATCGACAACGAGGTGTGCCTGATTGTCCTTGCTTGTGATGGAAAAGGCTCTGTGGACGTCCTTTAGCGGCAAAGATGCATATGATCCGAGCAGGACCTGCGCGAATGTCGCTTAGCCTGAACTGCTGCAGCTGACATCTTTTGGCGTGAAAGAGGGCAATCGCTTTGCCACCCAACGACCCATGTTCCAGATTACAGCATACAGTGAGCGAAGATATCTGGACCTGGCGTTGAAACAGACCGAGAGTATCCAGTTAGAGTCCTGGTGACCCGAAGCCAAATACTTCTGTCATTTCGGGTTGACGGCACGTAGAGGGAAACCGATAAAGCGCGACCAACATTGAAGTCTCGAATTTCGCCCTTTAGATCTCTTTCTCCATTGTTCAAACCTCACTCAGCAGCGCCAGCGTCGTGTAGAACTGGGAAAGTCCCGAACCCTGATTTCAATCAGTGTTATTTGACTACGTGCCTATCGGTCCGTCTTCTAGCCCTGTCGATTCAATTTTTATGGAGCGGCGCGTGTTACATACATTTTGGATGGAACAGATTTAGCTCACAGGCGGATTACACTTGGCGCATTCACATTCTGTAGCTGAAATTACCCACACTCGCTTCCTCTTTCCGTTGCACTGGATGGTCTTCCTGCGACGGCGTGTCCTCGACGGCCTACAACAATCGCATTCCATTTTATAACGATTCCCACCATGGCCGACAACGAAGGGCATTGGGTAAGCTTTGCCCCAACAACTTCCGCGACAGCCGAATACAAAGAACTGTTTCATCTTACAGTCTTTCCTCAAGAGAAGAGGTCGTCTCAACACAGGGTGACATACACCACTCGGGCGTGGCCTTGAAAGAGGAATAGGCGTGGTTGTCTCCCTTGAGCCGCACATGAAAGTGAAAGTTTCTCGAAAAAGTTTCTTGCTGCACATTGTCCTGAGAATATTACGCTGCTCAGCCGCCGGCGACCCAACCGTTGGCAACCGAGGGATTCCCGCTGAAGCGGAAAACCTGTACGTTGACGTGGTTGGCTCTGCTGGCTGGCTATGCCTCACGGCACAAACGAAGGAGAAGACGTCAAAATACTTGGGATGGCAAATGATACTCCAGAGATCGAGGGCATCGGGCGAAAACACCGAGCCGTCCGCTGCAGCTGGAAGCACTGGAGCACTTGTTGTCAAGATCGGTCCGTACGAACGTGTGCTTTGATCTCCTGCAACTGCCTGGGTCGTATCGTTACCGTTTTCTCTCTGATTGCAAATTAAGGAGAGCACCTCTCCGGATGTAATTCGGCAGAGAACCCGGCGAATATCTTGGAGCGCTGATGACGTCTTTCCAGTTCTTGGCAGAGGATTGTCCGTGGGGAATGTCGTCCTATGCGTAGACGCGCTATCCGCCGGTTCTGTGACGCGAACTTTGCCTAGCCGTGAGGCACAAAGGGATGAGATCAAATCCTGCAGTTTTTGCCGACATGTACTAAGGCTAGCATCATAGCGAGTTGTCTGCGGGTATCCATCGGTTGAAGGCAACGGACTTCCCGCTGTCGACTGAAAAAGCAAGGCAACTTGAACGACGAAAAGTGTTCTAATCATCCGGAGACTACCGCATTGACATCGACCTGATCCAGCCTGTTGAGAGCTTCTCGGTTCCATGAACGTAAGTCGAAAGCTGATCAAAGCAGCAGGCTTTTCTCCGATCGACGAATAACTTATTTGATCTGCTACACGTCGACGAATCACGATCGTCACGCAGTTTGGGGGTAAGCGCTTTCTTCTCCGCCACCAAGTAAGACAGTGTGCCAAAAGACGACGGGTACGGCCCTTTTAAGAAACGATTCGAAGGCCTCGTGCTCCTCTCGTGCGTCGCAGCGTGCAGCGGATAGGACTGTTTTGACGTCCATCTCGCCGGGTAACCGTGCTTGGCACGTGAAGCAAAGATGACTTAAGGATCTGACGCCTTGTGGTTTCAGATTTTGCCCCTTTAGGAGGCAATTACAGGAAACATTGGAATGTCAAATGCAGCGTTTAGAGCGGGTTTGATTGACGATCTATGTTTCGCGGTTTCCCTCGTTTACAAGGAACGAAACTCATCGAGCAGAGTGAAGGGAGAGAAAGTTCACAGTTCGATCGTTTTGACTCGACCATACCAAGGCATAAGCCATTGGAGAAAAGATAACAACAGGAAGCCCCCAGGACGTTTAAGAACGACCTGAGTTCTCCCTATTTGGCCGCTAGCTGGTTGTTGTTGCTTTCGCCGGTGGCATGAAGACGTTGCAAAGAAAAAACAACATATCCATGACCGGGCGGCGAAAGCGTATCATGAATGGCCGTGGGTGGAATAAGAAATCAACCGATTTCGGAGTAGGGCACGCCTTGCTCTGGGCAAGTCGTACTTATTAAACCCGGACAAAGTACTTTGGGCAGGCTCACACTGCAGATAACAAACGGCAATTGACCTCGGCACGTCGCAGCAGAAAGCAGATTCCAGGTCGTATCTGCACATGCGACTAGAAATATGTTTTTATTGTTATAACAATTATGCGCCGCTGTCATGAAGCGGCGCGTGTTTGCAGGCAAAAGTAGTCACTTTTTCCCAAAATCTGCGATGGACAGTACAGTGTTCACAACTTGCCCTAGGCCTGGGTAAAGACTTCGGTTTGACAGACAGAGTGCAAAGAGAAAAGGAGCTTTGTGCTTTCGCAATTGCGAACTTGAGGCTTGTGGCCGAAAAGGAGAAGGCCAAGTGCTTGGAGAGGACACGCGAACGGCTGCCATGACAGCACACGTGACGATTTGTTTAGCCAGACAGCCACTGCTTTAATAACACGTTCTCAGCTACTTCGGGCAAAACCACTCCTGAACAAGGCAAGGCACGTGACGCCCATTTTTGAAAGCACTCGAAAGCCTGTTTGCTGGAAAGGCTAAAAGCTGTCAGGAAACAGTGGAGGCTGTGATGAGGCCGATTGGATCATTATTTGTACCACCTCTAACGTCAGTCCTTATAATTATATTATCATCTGGGAAGCAATAAGTTTGGTAATATGTCACTTTTCGACGAATACTTGCTCGAGTGCCTATTTAACGCCTGCCAGGATACGCATTTTTGCGATGAAAAACGTATATGCACATGCATGTTACTCGAGCGAAGGGGGAAGGCCGTCGCTGTGGGAGGCCTTAGGTTTCTAACGTACGGCAAGTTATGCGGACGTCTGTCCGAAAAGGTCAATATGACAATGGCTTGTTGGCGAGATGCCAATAATCGATCCTTTTCAACTAATGATGATGGCTCGGTCATCTGTACGCCGTTCCGTGTTCCAACTCTTGACCTTTCTGTCTAGATGATGCTCAACTGACAAAAATGGATTTAATCCATCGAATGGCAATTTTCAGGAGTCCAATTGAAAGAAAAATCCTACCTGGGTCTCGCTTTTAAGGATTGCGGTACATTCTCGTCATGTTCCGCTCTAATGCACACAGGCCATCGCCTGTGGCGAGACTTCCAGCATTAGCTTCGCCTGATGGGCATTCTCGAAGAACTTGGCACTCAAAGACGAAATTGTTGCCATTTAAGTTGTGCTTGAAATTTTTCAAGCACTTTCCCCAGGGCGTTGAGCTCCGGAGACAACTTCGGGCAGCCATGCATTGCGGAGAACTAGCCTGATGAAATAGCACATTTCAAAAAAGAGGAGAGAAACAAAAGGGGAAAAGATGACCTAATGTAATCTGTTGGCGTTTTTCCCCGCATGACAGCACAAATTTTCCTGCCTTTCGTAGTAAGAAAGGTTTAGATCAATTAACCTCTTCCCCGCTTTCTGCCTCCTGGCGACGGTCGGAAGACGGCCTGTTGTCCATGGAAGCTGCTTCCGCAGCTACAATTGCGTCTGTAGAGGTCAGAGCTGGGGTTAGCTCAACTCACCCTCAATCTATATGCTAGAAGCGCGAGTGGTGTTCTGCTCCTCGTGTCTTGAACCATAGCTTTGTTCCCGCAAAGCTGTGTCATATCAATACACAATGCAATGTGGAGAAGTAGTAAAGGCGATCGAGACCAGCCGACTGCGAAAGCAGCTTTAAGCCACCGTATTGGAGACATTTCGTTTAGTTCGAAAACTGCCCGTCTCAGACCGCTATCGACCGAGCCCACAAAATGTGTTTTACAAAGCATTTCCGCAGGGACGAGAAAAGGGTCGGGTTTGCGACTGCGTCACACCTGTGGGTCCTGGAAGATGGACAGCACGCCAGCCACATTTGCATTCACTTTTTTTGGACCAAATCTGACGTGTGCTGTTTTCACAGCACGGCCGGGCGGCAGGTTTGCCTTCTTGCTTGAACTGGAGCGGGTCCAAGCCAACAAATCTCGATTCAACTCGAGGTCAACCCGGACAACGAGCAACGAAAGCGCGTTTCCAGTTTTGGATCGGAGGATCTGCCTTCTGTTAGCACAGATAGAGAGAGAGACGTTTCCTAGTAGCCTAAACCATTATAACATAATGTTAGAACCTGATATTTAATTTTGAAGGTTTTCACTTTCTGTAGAGCCGACCTTTGTTTCATTCTTTTCACGTGGAGATGAAAAGATCTAATATTTTTGTCTCGTAGCTTTCAGGAGATGTAAAGAGCCTTGCATTCCTCTTTCAGGTGCATTGAGCAGGAGCATTTACAAACCTCCTGAGAAGTTTGTAAAACCCGGAAAATAAGGCCGAGCTCGAGGCC
>JAOWAR010154757.1:0-10964 GCA_028571005.1 Clathrina lutea
GCTCAGGAGGCCTTTAACCAGCGAATGAGCTCCCTTCGGCAATCTGCCGAGTGGTCGTTTGGTGAGGTTACATCCATATGGCCATACGTCGACATGAAGCGGCAACAGACCTGTGGGCCTTTACTACAGAGCTGCTGTGCTTCTCATCAATTTCCGAACATGTGTGAGGAGAGGCAACAAGACGAAGGATTACTTTGGGCTAGACCCCCTACACTGCGGGAGTACCTTCAGTAAAGGAAGTTAAGCTGGCACTTCCGCCAGATCTAGAGCATCCTGTAAATTTTTTCTCGTTTCATGTCAGGCCTTCCAGGCCTCGCATGCTGTGCTGTTTTGGTTTGCATTTTTTTTGGCAGATCTTTCTTGCCAGGTGGACGAGTGCTTCTTTTCTTTCTATGTTTTCATTTTCTGTCAGTCCTTCCAGGGCTGGTATGCTGTGCTTTCTTGGTTTCGACTTTTTTTTGTCAGATCTATCTTGCCAGGTCGACGAGCGTTTTTTTTTTAAACATCTGCCTACAATGCCTATGGAGCATTTCAGTTCGCCCCTCTCATGTGCATCAAGGCATCGTGGGCTTGTTTGGTCGGTTAGCAAAGAGAAACTGTGAAATGGCCAGTACAGCTCTCGGATTTGTAAATTTATTTCGGCATTCTTTACCAATTGCTGCTGAATTTCATGGTCTTCTGCTGGCCTCTGTGTTATTCATTGAACATGACAAGAGCTATCTTTTTTGTATTGCAAGTGCCAGTTTGTCTTGTCAGACCTTTCTGAAAAATTGGAAATACCACAGAGCGTTTTTTTCTTGGCGTAACCCGGTCTCATTTGAAACAAAAACAAAAGTCACACACGCACCAATCCAGATTTTCCAAAGACGAATGTATGTTGTACCGAAAAGTGACGCAAACAAAGAGGGTGAAACACAAACACAGAGATGAAATAAGGCGCCAAAGCAAGAGGTACACATGCTACATGTACATTGATTACCACAAACGCGGACGGACAAAAAAAGAACTGGCAAGCAAAGATGCGGAAAGAAAAGACTAAAGAAAAGAACGCAAAAAAAAATGGTAAGCAAAGATGCGAAAAGAAAGAAGTAAAAAACAGAAAAAAAAGAAAGACAGAAAGGAATCAAAAAGACCGAGAGGAAAGAAAAGGTAAACAAAGACTAGGAAAGAAAAGACAAAAAAAAACTTGTAAGCTGTGGTGCTGTTAACAGAAGGGCAATTTTAACTTGTCAGCCAGCCGCTCTAAAATTGTCAACAAGGCAACAGTCTCCTGACGCTCAACTGCCTCTTTCTCCGCCCGTGCCTTCCTTTCCTCCAGCTCTCGCTCCGCCCTCCTCTGCGTCTCCCGCTTCCGTATATCTAGCCTTTTCCTTTCCATCTACGTCCTTCCGGGCTCGCTCTGAGTGAATCACGTAGGACGTGCTCTCGTCGCCACGCTTGGTGCTGACACTTTCTTAACATTTCGGGCATCGGACTCAGCCGTGTGGACGATCGAGTATCCTCCGTTGGAAGATGCGACATCGGCCGTCCGTTTTAGGACGGTCCGGTGGCGTATTCGCATAGCGCGAGTGACTCTCGTCTGCTAGGTGAATTGGTACCGCAGATTCGAGTCCGACCTAACCTGTATCTCTGTTTTTCGGACAGGCGTTCCCGTGAGTCGCCTTCACATTCTTTCTCTTCTCTCCCTTCGACTTGTCCAACTTTCTACTCTGCCTCTCGGCTTTCAATAAACTGATTTACAGTGGGCCGCTGTCTCCTGGCCTCGCACCATCTACTGTTCAGACTCATTACAACTTTATTGCCCGTGAAAGCGAAGAGCGAAGAGATTGGAATTGTCACACGCTGAAAGCTCATCGCAAGAAAAAAGAACATAAAAAAGCATGTGGCCCCAAGCCACTATCTTGACGGGCGTGCGCTACTCTATGCTCGTCACCCATAAAGGAGTACGATTCCTGAAAGACACAAAATTAATAATACTACAAAGTGTGGAGGGCGGTGAGCGCTTCGGAAATAACAGGAAATACTGGGACAAAAAAGGGATACAGAAATAGCTCGAAATAGAAACTCGACATTTCCCCCTCTTGCATGAATCCCAAATGAATGCAAACAATTCAGATCACAATGCAGAAGGTTCAAGTCATCTAGACAATGTCAGATACTGCCATGTCCGCATTCAACTGCGGATCCTCCCTTGCCTCAGTTCGCGGCAGCGGCTCAACTTCCAACGGCACCAGACGCTGAATTGATCGCTAGTAAATCCTTCCACAGATTTCCATGTCGACAACATGGACCTTGCCATCTGCACCTGGGTACGTCTCAATGACTTCCCAGTGGCCACTGCCCTCTCGGCGTGTCTTTCTCGACGTGTGGAACGATGTCACCTGCAATGATGTTCTTGCCCTGCTGGAGCCACCTTTGTCAGACGTTCATTGCCGGGAGGTACTCGCGCGCCCAGCGTCCCCAGAACGCTGCACTACTCGCCACCTGTCTCAAGGATGTTCACGCTGCTCCCCATCTGCTTGTTCATCCATAGGAATAGCGACTTCGGAGTGGCCCACAAGAAAGTGCTGTGGTGTCAATGGTTGGGGGTCTTGAGCATCTGACCACATCGCAGTCAGGGCCTGGCTGTTTAGCAGGGCCTCGGCCTGGATGAACGCTGTCTGTGGCTCCTCGTCTGTCAGGTTCGCTCCCGACAGGACACCACTCAATGCACGTTTGGCTGCCTTAATCATATGGCTTCGAAAACTCCTCCAAAATGAGGTGCTTCTGGCGGGTTGAACCTCCCCTTCATGTTATTTCTTGCCATGTCGGCCGAAACAGCATTGTTGTTCAGAGCACTTCACAGCTGCCCACAGCTCTCTCTCTCTCTCTCTCTCTCTCTGCGGCAACAAAATTCCGACCATTGTCCGATGTCACTTCTTGTGGCATGCCACGCTGCTTGGCAAACCGAGTGAATGCCATGAGAAAGCCAGTTGTGTCCAGACTGTAAGCGACCTCTAAATGACACGCGCGAATCTGAAGACATGTAAACAGACACAGATACCGCTTCGCCTGGATGCATCCATGGCCCTGTTTGGTCAGGAATGGCCCTCTGTAGTCGACACAAACCTTGAGAAAAGGTCTCAGTGGCCCAGAGAGTTGATAACCCGGCAATGGTGCCATCACTTGCTTTGCCATCATTGCCCACTTCCTCCTGCAAGCATAGCGGTGTGCATGGTGCAACTTGACTGCAGCCCCCCTTGTAGAATCCAGTACTTCTGGTCGAGGTTGGCAAGGATGTGGTTTGGTCCAACTACATGACCACACTCCTGGTCCTCCTTCATGGTAATCAATTCCGTCACTCTGTGTCGCTGCGGCAAGATGACCGGGTGCTGCAAGTCGTAAGGGAGGTGATCCACCAGCTGCAGTCTTCCTCCAACTTGAAGCAGTGGCAGCTTTGAGTTTGACAACTCCGGCTGTAGAGCGAGCAGTGGGTCCGACACAAGGAGCTTGCGACTTTGCAACAGGCAGTCCACCGTGGCGCCGTAACATTGCCGTTGGGCCTTGGCAATCCAGATGTCCCACGCCGCCTGGAGCTCATTGACAGAGAGTTCTTGACGCTCGTCAGCCCCCCTCATGGTGGGTTGTGCCTGTCTTGAGAATCGTACAAGGTGGAAGCACCATGCCGTAACATGTATCAGGTGATCCCAGCTCGAAAAGTTGGAAGGAGAGAGGCGGCACGCTTCCTTGTCTGCTACAAATGCCATGGCAAACTCCCTAGACAGTTGCTGTGGTACGTCGATCTTCTTTGACAGCCGCTCCGACTCTGGCTGGGTGACAGCGTGCAGCGTGAGATGTGTGTTCTGGTCACTTGGTTCATCTTCGTCCAGGTGCGCCATTCCGCCAAAGCACACCCATCCAAGTGGTGTCTTCCTTGCAATGGGCTCCCCGGGCAACCCGTATCTCTCTTCTGCTACGCTGTGGAGGTGGGTGGCGTTCAGTCCGATCAGGATATCAATCCGGTCGCCACTTACTGCTGGAAAGCTGATGCTCTGGAGATGCGCCCATAGATGCGACGAGTTCCTCCAATCCACCAACCAGGGATCAAGCTCGCCGTGATCGTTGGCAACACCTATGCGCGAAACTCTGCCGTCGTTACGTCGTCAGCACTCTGCAACGCTACATAAACTTCCTTGCACTCGTCGCTCACGGTCTGCCCACCAAGCCCTGACGCGTGAAGGCGATGCATCGGCCTGTTGAGGCGCAATTGCTCTGCAATGTCTTGTCGGATGCAACTTGTCAACGACGCAGGGTCCAGAAGAGCAGTCACTCGCAGTTTCTTGCTCTCATTGAAGATATCGACTGGAACCATCATGCACGACACTCGGCCTGGTTGGCTTGCATGTTGTGTTTCTGCTACTGAGGGTCCCGACGATGAGGCTACTTCTGTCGCTGGGACTTTTGCACCTTCTGGTGGCACTGCCTTACACCCTTGGGTCTTGCATCCGCTGCTTGACGCTGAGGCTCGCGGCTTCGATGTAGGTCGTGGTGCTTTCCACCACACTTTCCACAGCTACTTCCGGGGCAGTCCCGCGCCCAATGCCCGGCACCTAAGCAGTGTGAACACAGGTTCACCAGTCGAACCAAGTTCCACCTCCGTTTTTGAGGCAATGCCTTGAAATCCAGGCAGGCCTGCAGGCTGTGGTTGACGTGGCACTTGCTGCAGCTCCACACAGTATCCGCGGCGAACATCTTATCTACCCTCGTGTACGTGCTGCGGCTTTCCGAACTTGGCTTCTCCTCGAAACCATACAGCCGCTGATCTGCCCGCTTCAGATGCGTGAGCTGCTCTACCAGCCAATTTGAGACCACGACAACATCGCATGCTCGGTCATCATGCCTCTTGAAGAAACAAACCAGCATTGATCTCGGTATCTTCTCTATTGCGCTCAAGTACAGTCCCCTTCCAGGCTGCATATGCATGGCCAGAAATGCTATGACATGCACACATTGGACTTAGGCAATTTTCATGAACTGGCATCTCACACTGCGTGCATAGAGTAAACCGTGTGTTTTCTTGGTATCTAGGTGTTTGTATGAGCCTAGTCCCTCTTCTAGACCAAACGTCAATACGTTTCTTGTGTTTTCAGGCCAGCAAACCTCGCTGAATTTTGCGCAGAAAAATCTACCTTCTTCAAGGGCGCGGACCGAGCGTCTCCATTCACTCACACATAAACGGGCCCTGGAATGCTCGAAATCTGAGTTTTCTGAAGGCCACGGAAGGCCAACGCTTGGTATCCAGCACTTTGTATGAGGCAGAAACTGGAGACGGTACAATCGTCTGCACAAAAAAGACTCACCTTTCCCGCTGAGATATGCCCAATTTTGCGGCAAGCTCTTCAAAGTTCCCAAAATCAGAGAGCGGAAAGACCTTGAAAGGTGAGTAGCCTCTGTTGTTGGTTGCTGCAAACTTTCTTCAGCTCATCCAAGTCTGTCTTGCCCACTCTACTTCGTTCAAGTCGCTTACAACAGCAGACGGGAAAAGAGGCAGCAAACTTCCCCTTGAAAGTTCTCCTTCAAAGCGCCTTGGGATGAGAGCCCAGACTAGTCCACATGCGTCGCGCGAGTCCAAAACTCTGAGAGAGAAAGTGTCCAAGGCCTTCTTTCGTGACCCTCAGTTTTTTTCCTCAGTGTGGCATGCGTGCATGCACATTGACTGCGTGTAGCCAGTCTAGTCGTATCTGCCACGGTAGGCAGCTGCAGTGCCAGCAACGTGAGACTACAGCCAGCTACACTCAGCTTACACTGGCTGCACTAGCCTGCAGTCACTCACTCAGCCAGTCGACATCATGTGATGTCATGCCGTGCTGCACTGGCGCCGCGGACCGGTTGACACCGTGTTGAAAGCCGCGCGTTGATTCCGCAAAGCCGACCGAGCACGAAGGAGCGCGATCTACATTCATGTCGCTAATTTCTGGCCATGGCATCCCGCAGATTCTCATGTTGTTGATGACGTTCCTCAACTTCATGGCAAACTTTTCCATCTGCGCAGTGTCGTGGCTGCTCGTGATGCACGGGTACGCCATGATGGCCCGTTCTTGACTCTCTGCGTGGGCATCGTCGTCCCCATACCATCGTCGTAACTCGGCCCAGGCCAGCTCATAAGCACTTTCTCCGTCTAGGACTCTGTCAACCATATCCTCGGCCTTTCCTCCGGCCACCGCCTCCTTCAAACGCTGCAGTTTGTACGCTTCGCTTACGCTGGGGTCCTTGTCCACAATTTGTCGAAACCGCTGCTTCCACCTCATAATCTCCTGCTGCCGTCCCGAAAACTTGGGGAGCTCCATTGGCTTTATATGCAGGAGAGTGTTTAACCAGGAATGTGGCCGCGCTGCCGCGACTATGCCTGTATTTACAGGCATCGATGCTCCAGTCGTGGCACCCGTCAAGCTCGAGAACCTCGGTGGCTGCAAATGCCCAGTGCTCACTCCTTCGAGTACCTGATCATCACTGGCCGACTCATCTTCCCCACTTCCGACAGAAGGCCGCTGATCTTAGAGAACAGTTCTTTAACCTCTTCGTGGTGTTTCTCCTCCCAGCTATCCAAAGCTTTGATGGGCTCCTCGTCCTTGCCTGCCTCCTAGGCTGTCCTAATCTCCTCGAGGACTTCCCCGAGCCGCCTTCTAAGCTTTTGAGCCTTGTCAAAATCCTCCCTAATAAAAGGAATGTTCGGTTGGTCCGCCTGAAGCTCACTCTCGAAGCGCTTCCGTATCAGAGTGATTCTCCGCTTCAGATGCCCCCTCTCTTTTATTAGGGCCGGGTCCGCCATCGTCCCAAAATCTTCGCTATCCGGCTTGAAGGAGCAGAATGTTCAGACTCACTACAATTTGATTGCCTGCGATAGCGAAGAGATCAGAATGTTAACACTCGAAAAGCTCATCGGCCAAAAAGAACATAAAAAACCATGTGGCCGCCGACCACCATCTTCACGGGCGTGCGCTACTCTATAGCCGTTACCCATAAAGGTACGCTTCCGGCAAGACACAAATAATACTACAAAGTATGGGCAGCGCCGAGCGCTTCCGAAATAACAGGAAATGCTACCACAAAAAAGGGACACAAAAATAGCTCGAAATAGAAACTCAACAATGCTCAAAGGAAGTTCTTCTCAATCTGTACGTGCGGGGACTTCAATTCTTTCACAAACACTATACAGTTGATACATTGAACTTTTAGACTTGTGTCAGATCATTGTTTCATATCGTTGTTTCACATTCGTCAGCCTGAGTATGTTTGAATTTTTTATCGCCAAACTTTGAGTTTCCTTTCAACCCCAAAAATGCCAAGAAGACATTTTCTCAAAACTAATGTCCAAATTTTCAAGGATTAATTTGATTGAAGTTTCTTTATTCTAAATTTGGCGTAGTCAAAGATTTGACGTCAAATTAAATGGAGGCCGCATTTCATGGAAATGAAAGATTTGTAGTCATCGTCGCAACCATCTGTTTGTCCTGACGTAATTTTCTCTGTAGGTTCCTGTTGCTAAGTGACAATCTACTCTCTGGCTTTCTTCCATTTCAACTTGGTTATCCCACAAAGTGGGCTTTACCTAACATCAGGGTTACTCCTTCAAACTTCTCTTCGCCTTTTCAGACGTTGGGATACAATCTTGACAAATTTCTTGATGGGTATTTTTGTCCAAAATGACTAGGTAAAAGAAGTGTCAGGATACCACTTGTAGAAGATAATACCACTTGAAGAAGATATTTTGTGGTAAATGTGCTAAACAGAAGGGCTTTGAGAATTGACCTTTGAAAAATCACACTAAACAGCAGCACCTGAGACTTCTCCATCGACGTGCTGCTGGAACTCAGGTCCCAGAAAGAAAATTCATTATTTTATTTCTTTCTTTACTTTGGCTGAGAACAATGTGAACTGTTTTCACACATCTAGTCAGCATGAAAAACCCTGGCTTGTACAGGGATGAAAGACATAAAAATGTCACAAAAGCCTCGAAAAGTGTCTTGAGACGATGAGAAGATATGCC
Organism: Clathrina lutea; assembly: GCA_028571005.1. Taxonomy (NCBI): domain Eukaryota; kingdom Metazoa; phylum Porifera; class Calcarea; order Clathrinida; family Clathrinidae; genus Clathrina; species Clathrina lutea. The sequence goes on from JAOWAR010154757.1 coordinate 8,027, forward strand.
CAAGTACTTGTACAGGAAGAACAAAGGACATCACTTCCTCAGCTTCAGCTGCGGCCTACGTGTTGGGGTTAAGATCATCAGTGGTGTGAGCCAGCTGTTGGCGAAGTTTGAAATTGGCGACTTTTGGAAAAGAAGTGTAGCAGGACAGTTAAAAGGGAATTTCCAGATCTAATTGATGTTGTGTTCAACGATATTCCTCAATGTGCAACAGGTGTTCTCTGCCGGAAGAGATTGAGCCTGTGAGAGTTGCTGGAGACCACTTTTGTCAGACGTCTACCAAATTTCAGTCTTGGTTGCCTTGAATCGGACCGTCGTTTGAACATGTACAGCATATTTACTTTGTTTTCCCCTATTCAATTTCTTGTCAATCAATCTTTTCGTCACCTCTCCTCAATCCCCTGAATTTCCTCATTGCAATTGCTCCTCTCCCTGGCACACCGTCTCTCATGTCTGCCTGCTGTCCGTAAGAGTGAGTCATTCTGGATCTTGCCAAAAATCATTTAGAATCACACTTTTCTGTCATTAGCATTAATTCTCAAGACCTCCAAAAAAATGTTATCCGTATTTTTATCTCTCCGGCAGCTTGCACTTTATGTCCAGTGCCAGAATACAGTCTAAACATTTTTCTTTCTTTTTTTTTTTGTCGTATCAATCTTGAGACCTGTTGTGCTGTTAATGAACTTATGACATGCTCTAGATGTCTTTTACATGTTGCTATCGCCTGACTTTTGAACCGAGCCTGTATGTGGCTTTGTTTCAGGTATGATTACAAACCAATGAATTTAATGCAATGTGTTTGTGCATGGGTGTGTGCGTGTGTGTGCGTGCGTGCGTGTGTGCATGCATGTGTGCGTGTGTGGATCCATGCGTGCGTGAGTGTCAAGTGGGTGTTTCAATCTTGAGGCCTGTCGTTGCGTGTGTGTGTTTGTGTGTGTGTGTGTGTGTGTGTGCGTGCGTGCATGCGTGTGTCTGCGTGCGTGCGTGTGTGCATGCGTGTGTCTGCGCGCGCGCGCGTGTGTGTGTGTGTGTGTGTGTGTGTGTGTGTGTGTGTGTGTGTGTGTGTGCGTCAAGTGGGTGTGCGTCAGTGTGTGTGGCATATCACTGGAGAAGAAGTACAGGGCAAGTGAAGGAGTTCCAGAATTATTCCTGTAATGGGGCAGGCCTTCATGGTGTGGATCTGTTCGGCAAGGGCTTCGTCGACGATTCATGTCTCCGAGCAAGCTGGAGGATTAGTCATGCTACGGCCTCGATCTCCACTCCTTCCTGGTCGACGACCTGCCCATGCATGGACCACACGCAGGCTCATTTCGAACAGCCCTCTCCCAGCTCCTGCGTCGAAGTGAAAATTGAACGCCTCAGTCAAAGCTTCTCATAAAATGTTGCTCTAAACGGTAATGCAGTAACGATCGCTGGTTGGAAGGATCCGTTGTAGGCCTTCGTAACGCCAAGTAAAGTCATGAGCATGCTTGCAGCGTGCCCGGTGAATTGGGTTAAAGCTTGGAACAAGTCGGCAAGCGGTTTTCAGTTGCAAACTGTCGGAAAAGCCACGGCCTGGAAGGGGCATCCCCGAGCAGTGAGTGTACAAGCAGAAGAGAATTTCTAAAGACGAGAAATATAGTTCGTCCCGATGTGGAGTCAAGGTGCGCAGCAACCATGAGTTATATGGAGTGCCAGTGACCAACACCCTAGGGCCTTGGTGGTTTCTTGGCTTAATTGATTTAATGCCATCGGACGGCTCAGTTGTTCCTTACTCAGTTTTTCCTTGAATGCTTTGGACGGCTCCGTTGCTCCTTGCATGCTTTTCGAATCAAGGAAGCATATTTGGCATGGATTTTTGCTACTTCATAAGCCCACATTATTTTGGAGCAAAGCTGAAAATCCATCGATGGGTTGCTAACAGTCCAGGCTGGCAGCAAAGGTGTGGAGCAGAATATACTCGCAAGTTAGAACCAAAGCACCTCATAAAATTAATCTTATCACCATAGCTACACCAAATCTGGTGCAGTACATGGAAATGAGGTGCATTTGGTGAGGGAAATATTCGGCCTTAGGCCGGTATTTCAAAGGATGGAAGAAAATGGATTTTTTCAAGAAGACATCTAGAGGATAATCGCCATGCTTGACCTCGTTTGTATCGCATCCGACGCCATCGCATGACAAGTGAATGATCCTTTTCCACCTGCTACTGTCACTTTTTTTCGAACCTAGGATTAAACTTCTTTCTTTCTTGGACTAAGTGAAAAATCAATGGCTTCAATCTGGTTTCACAGAGACCTGGCTTTCACTCAATTCTGCCTGATTTAGATAGAAGCTGGTGATTCCTGAAATAGTGTGTGAGCCAAGTCTGAAAATGGGACCTTCTTGTGCGCCCAAGGGAACACATACGTTTCTGTGTTGTATTGGTTAAAACACCTCTTGATAATGACCCTCTGATGTGTTTAACTGAAAACTTTATCCTGAAAAGCCCAAAATCGGGTTATGTTTGAAACTGTAGTTGTTGCCATGGCAACAGGAGAGGTTCCATATGTGTTTCCTCTATGTTGGCGGTACTTTTGTGCAATAAACATGCTCACTATCAAAGCAGAAGGATGTACAACAGCTGCTAGCAATCATTTCGAGCTGAAAAGATCCTTAGAAAACCACAGCATTCAAACTTAGCCAGGGTAGACAATGTGCACTGGGCCAAGCTCCATGGGACATCAAGGTACAACTTACTGCAGAAAACACTTTAGAGAGCTACACCTGCATGAGGTAGATGATCCCTGGAAAGACATGACATATGATGTGGAGCATTGTGTTCAGGAGTAGTAGGTAGTAGAAATTTAGGTAACACCACGGGCTTGGAGCGTCACTATAGAGCCCATGTAGCCGGCCAAGCCCGGGAGCACGCTAGGTTCTACAACTGGCAAGCAGCTACAGGTGGATGGTGAAATAATGG
>JAOWAR010154768.1:0-10964 GCA_028571005.1 Clathrina lutea
ATGTGTTGAGCACTCTCTTGGGACGCACTCACTCACTCCCTGATTATATAATATGACCCTCTCCTTTCAGATCACAGCTCGGTAAATTGCAAAGGGCGTTTCGGCTGAGCTTTGTCAACCTTCATCAGATTCTGGACAACTTGCTGTCTTTGCTGTCTACCATGGCCAAAATAACCCAAAATACCCCAACCCGCGCTAGCAATCGTCAGCCATTTAGGGATCGAGAGCCAGGGATCTCGATCCCTGATTGCTTGAAGAACATTAGCGCGCGTGAGGGTGTCGATGTTTTGGCCGGAATAGCCATGCCAGCTTGTTTGTACGGAAGCAACCAGTTTGGAAGTAGCGCGGAAAGCGTATTGTAGAAGGTGCGCTGTTGCTCATCCTACGGAGGGAGACTTGATGGCATTATGGACAGGCCAGTTAAGTCTGCTGGCGTTTTGTCTCGCCAATCGCGTTTTCACGCAGAGGCCGGAGCGTTTATTTGACACAATATAGTTTGAAATTATTCTGCACCTCCGCGGTAACCATTTTCTTCCTTTGCTGCCAATGTAGGCAGTACATTGGAATATTGGAATAAAGAAAGCTCAAAAAGAGTAAACTTTACTCTTGTTGAGATTTCTTTATTCCAATGGGCTTCCTCTGCGGCGCTTTGCCTTCATCTTCTTTCTGGTTCCAATTCCAGGTGGTGCACTGCTTCGGTGGGAGCTTTTCTTCGCTCCAGTCATGTCCGTTTAAACCAATTAAAAGTTACCCCACACGCGTTCAGGTGCTTATAAGTCTAATCCTTCTCTGGGGGCCGGGCTTGGCCAATGTTTTTCCGGCTAAAATTAGCACCTTTGTCGAGGCGCTTCGTACCCGTCACCAGAGCAAAACACAGTGGCAACGAGGGCTCGATGAAAATCTGTTTTCCAAACAAAACCGAGACCTTATAACGCCCGTGCATATATGGAGCCGCAATTACAAAAACGGGGATACCACCACGCCTATCTATCCCTGATAGTAGTAGTGTTGGGGGGTATGGGCTCACCGAGCAACGGGCTGGATGCTAGGGACCGCTTCTGGCCCACTGTGTTGTCACATGATGTAACGCGTGGGCTGTGATGTCATGCGTGGAATGTGACGTAATGCGTTGGAAGCGTAGTTTGTGTAGGATGTGTAGTATCCGAACTAGTATCCGCATCCGATGTAGTTTCAGCCCTGGTATATGGAGTATCGGCGCTTCCTAACCAGAACGTAGCCCTAACCCGGACGTAGCTTTAACCCGGGCGTATAACCCGAACGTAACCCTAACCGGACGTAGCTGTAACCCGAACGTAACCCTAACCTTGTGACGCAGCTTTTTTCGCAAAATTTTTCGTTAATTTTCGCGGATTTGAAAGTAACCGAAATCTCCGTTCTCCTTCGATCCTTAAACTTTGTCCGTTCAGAAAATCCTCGTTCTCCCTCGAAATCCCCTGCTCTCCTATCTCCGTCGAGATACCCCTGTTTCTCTGAATCAACACGCTCGAAATCGGCGAGTTTCTCTCTCCACACTCACGCTCGGGAAATAATAACCCTTTACTTCCGCTCCGCAAAACACCACGTTCTCCGATCTCGCTCGAAAAAATCCCGTTCTCCTTCGAAAACACTCGCGCTCGGCAAAACATCCTCTGCTCTCTCCGAAGACAGACGATAAAACACCCGAACTCCATCGAAGAAACACTCCAGCTCGGTAAAATAATCACCCTCTTCTCTCCGCTTGGCAAATTCTCGTTCTCCAGACCTCGGCAAAACACACTCAAGAAAAAAAACTCTCCACACTCACTCTCGGAAAGTCTTCACGCTCGGCAAAACATCACGTTCGAAATTCCCAAAGCCTTCATCGAGATTCTCAACTCCGTTGTCAAAAAATAACCCTTGCTCCCGTTTGACAAATCCTGCTTCTCCGTCGATCGACAGTTTCTCTCTTCAGTCGTTGATCAAAGCTCTACTTCGAAGATCAAACTTTGACCCGCCATCGAAAGCCCTGCTTTCACTGATCGATGCCTCACTCGACTATCCGGTTCTCTCTCCGATTGAAGCTCGACGGTTCTCAAAGCCTTCTTCGAAAGCCGAAATTCTCGCTCACGATACAGTAAAAACTTCCTTCAGGATCCACATTTAGAATCCGCAGTACCGTCCTTGCGGCACGGAAAGTGCATTTGAAGCGGTAATTGAACAGGGCACACAACGAAACGCTTTATTGCCTTCATTTTGCATTTCTTAAAACCTGGTGTTCTGGAAGCATAGAAAAAAAAATAAAACATTTGGAAACTATAGCAAGAGGGAAGTTCATTGTTCACTTAGGTCGGAGTTCGTTGCCAAATTATAAGGTCATTTCTTGCCAGTAAAAGGCAATACACGGCTTTCAGTAAGCCACGGAGTCAGGACACCATTGGTTGCTTATTTCGTGACAAAACTTGAACTTTTTTATCAGTTCTGACTTCAAAACCTGGAGAGTGACTTTCACAGACTGTGTACCCCTGCTCAAGCAGTGTGTTGAATGCATCTTATAAAACGGGCACAACGCTTGATAAATGTCAGTGCCTTTTGACTCAAGGTCGATCAGTGCCTGGCTCAGCCGATGATCCTTTGCCAATCTGTCAAACGCTGGACAAGTGACATCACCATTTGATCTTAGAAACTTGCACGGAATAAATCATCAAAAATTACATCACATAAGACGGCCTTGTAGGACATTAATCAGGGGATTTCAAATACAAAACCATAAAACAGACGGACATTTTGTTTATTACTCTTTGTTGTGCTTTCTAGGTTTTGATGCTTCGTTAATTGCTTTAATTGAATGGGACAATCGTTATAGGTACATGTATGAACAACCAGAAAACGAAACATATGGAAAACATAAGGAAATTTGAGCTGTCAACCTTGAAAAAATGGTCTTCCCCATCTTACCCTGTCAACCGGTTTCCCTGTGCAGAAAGAGTTTACACTTATTCCCTAAACCGACTTCCTGCACATGTAGAAAACGGATGTGTTGCCGTTGCTCAAACAGTCACTGCCCAAAACGACGATACTAATGCCGTAGATACGCCCAAGCGTAAGTGAAGTTTAGCCTGCGTCATCTTTTGGGCCCGGCAGAACATCCCTCAAGGGGGGGGGGGAGGGGATCGCCATGAAAACTACGACCTTTGAAGTGGAGAGCGAACGTAAACAAACCCTGGATTTTTCTATCCTTGCTTCACTTCAGTGCAGAGTCTGAACATCAAGATTTCCTGGGTTACCTCCCTTTCACCGGAAATGGCCCGAGAAATTCATCTGAACGAACCCTACGTGTCCAAATCGAGGTACTGAAATGCGCAGGGAAGTCCGTCCAAGGGAACCTCCTGACGCTGAGTCGAAAATGTGGAGTTTTCTCTGTTCGTGCTGATGAGGCAACTGACTCTTCTAACAACGAGCAGCTGGAAGTCGTCCTTCCGTTTGCCAATTTCAGCGAAAAATTCATGGACTTTCTCGTTTGTGAAGATAGCACTACTGGCAGGGCACTGGCTGATTAGCTCCTTCGCTGGCTTGAGGCAAACAATCTGAGCCAGAACATGGTGGAAGGGTAAGGAAACGAAGGTGCTTCAAACACGTCTGGTCGGCTTCAAGGTTCAGCAGCCTTGGTGAAGGAAAGCTGTGGAGATCTCACCGCATACTTGCATTGCAATGCCCATGTACTCAACATCTGCATTAGCGCAACAACCGATGGGAAAATGGTGATGAACGTGTGGGTAACCCTGAAAAAGGTAACAATTCTTTTTGGCATCTACCTGGGGAATCCCGAAAAAGGCATTCTTTTGACAGCTCCCCTAAAACACAAGCTCGATATGAGGAAGTTCCAATGGAGAAGGATGCCGAAAGCCACATAAAGAACCTCGTCAGTTCATGCAGCAGACGATGGGTCGCACAGCAGGAGGCCCGGAGTGAGAGGGAGGCCCTCTCACTCTTCTGTCCGCGCTGTAAGGTGGTCACTAACACTCTAGAAGCCATTTTGACCGAGCTAATTGAAATTGTGCATATTGCTCTCGACTGTGTTCGGAGAGGAATTGAGGAGAGCAGCCAAAAGCGGCATTGGCTGCAAAGATGAACGTTCAGCCATATATGCCAATGGTCCGCCGAAGGGAAACCCCAGCGGGCCAATCCTGAAGGTGACGCCTATTACAGCATTACAGTAGCTTTCCAGTGCTGGACCACGTAACTAGCTTGATGCGATTAACTTTTTATCACCATCCATTAGACTGCGGCAGGATGACTCGCCCTTCTTCCATGGTCGTACGTTTCTAATGCTTTCCATAAAGCTAGGTCTGCTCTCTGGAAATTCCGTTGAATGTTTGAGGAAGACCTCCCTATCAGGTATGCCGACCATGCATCTGTGGAAGCAGAGCTACAATCTTGGGAGAGGCAATGGGAAACCAGAAACACCTCGGCATCAGAAGTGCACAGGAGGCCGTCAATCAGTATGATGTTGTGGCCCAACTTGTGTGAGCTTCTGGTCATCGTTTGCATAATTCCTTAACCAATATCGAAACCGAGCACTCAAAAAGCGCATTCTGCAGGCTAAAGACATACCTTCGCTCAACTACTGAGGAGGTTGGTTTTCCCTTATCCACATCCACTATGTTATTAATCCTGACCATGAGGTAATTTTCCACCGGCAGCATCTAAGAAGAATAATCTGCCCCGACGTTCTGTCTGGTGAATCATAACTGAATGAAACTCACAAAAAACTGACTCTGTGAGCACTCTTGTCACTCATGTCTGTTTTCAAAAGAAATAAAAGTAAGGGCTTCATGCACCTCAAGTTCAAATTTTTTCAGTGGCTCCCGGGGGCCTGCCTTTCTGTAAGAAAAAAAAAACACTCCTTCACAACCCCTTGGTATACCTGCTACTGACGTAAACATCCGAGGAATCGCTTGGCAGGCTTGATATGTCGCTGTCACGAAGGGCAAACACGGCAGCGAGAGCTTCCTCAGCGTCCATGCTTTGGCAACGCGTGGAACGGTGCGGCGAGAGATCGACCGCGGGCGGCCTTTGTTTGACGGCTTGAGAACTCCCACTCTTCATGCTCTTGGCGTGGCGAATTTTCAAATGCATCGACGCCATTTTTTTGTCTCTATAGCTACATTGGCCCCCTGACCCTACCCTACCTTGGGTTTCACAGTCACATAATGCATGCAGTCGCGGAGCCACGGCCCTGAACGAATGCGTCGTTTTCGACGCATTCAAGACAGGACGGCCTAGAAAGGGTTAAGATTGGATGATTTATGCTTGTGTATTGGCTCCGCAATTCAAAACAACACGTAGTGCTCAGCTCAAGCAAACACGTACTGCTGCATGTCAGTAATCTTTATCTACTGCTCCCTAACAATCTTTACAAAAGGATGTTTTAGTGAACACCACCCGTTTTCCTGATGGGTTACCATATCAATTACTATGGTAGTACTCCGTTCAGAAGCAACACCTTGGGTCTTTGATTGGATGGAAATTCTTTCTAATTAAGAAAGAAGCCTCTCATTAGCTCCCACTTCTCAAAAACTGTTCCGGACAGCCGCCCTAGGAGGGATAGGAGTAACATGCTCACCTTAGTTGCTTACCACACGATCTAAACCAGCAACCTTACCTTATGTCAGGTTGATAGCTCGAGTTCGGGAGGAACTGAAACTATTCAACCAACAACATTGGGTAATGAATCACATCGTCACGCACAGGTTTGACGTTGTTTGTAGCCGCCAACATTTGGATGGAAGTCAAAAAGCACAGGACGCTTTAGCCCCTCCCTAGTGCCGCACAAATAAGTAACGCCCGTTCAGGGCTTTACTTCTCTGACGTGGAGTGCTTCTGTTTACTCAATGTTTCTCCTCGGCTTTGTCTTCTCGGACTAGCTGGTAAAATGGATTGTGTTGGACTTATCAAGCGCTTTGCTGTCCAGATAGCCGAGCAACGGTACTACCTGGAGTCAATTGTTCTTCGCAGAGAGACCCAAAATTAAGCTAAGCAAACGCGACCTGATCACCAACTTCCATTTTCTCAAATTCTTCCACCAGTCTAGACTGCCGTCAAGTGGAGTGCTTGAAGTACCAAGAGCCATTAGCTGGCTTTAATATGTGCTCTCTTGCGTCTGTCTCTCCTCGTGTTTGGTAGGCTTAATTTCTTCTGTTTTAGAAGGGAAGGGGCTAAGTCTGCTATGCAAACAGAACAACACGGAGAAGGGAAAGCTCAACCTGCAGATCCTCTCCATGCTGGTATTCATGGTGACACGCACTTGATCTTCCGTAGCTAGGTAGTGCGATGTACATGCAGCGGCGAGTTAAGGAGGAGTTAACAATTGTTATCGTGCTCTTTCCATATGTTGTAATAAATGATTGCAGATGACTTTTCCCGGGCTTAGGCTCACGGCACTGGTGATAGTATTGAGTTACTAATCTCTTTGCATCTAATGGTTTACCCTTTTGTATTTCTTTGTGCAGTTTTCTAACTGTCAACTCTTACATCATAAATCATAATTGCAACCAAGTATCATTAACCAAACTTACAACAATTTCTGGTGTGGATATTTATGTTGTGGATCTTAACGTTACTCTGAAGAAAAAGGGTTTTGCTTTCTTTAGTGGCAGGACCAAAGTGGTTTGAAAAGGAGTAGGATGGGTATTCCATGTTTGTAGCGGAAAATATTCATTAGAAACTTTCTTTCTTGGCTTACTCACTTCTATTACAGGTCCTTGAGTGGCAATCCATGGAGCTGTGAGCCTGGAATTTGCTCTTGGTTGTCATCCTACCCTCCTGACGTGAGAGGCCTAGGGCTCAAGCTTCTAAAGCCATCAAGTTGTGCATCGCCTTCATCCATGGCAGGCAGGCCCATTTCGAGTGTCTGTTGTGGTAAGCAATGAGGTTAAACCTTAATCAGAAAATGATTCACGTTGCGCTTCCCCTGACCCAACCCATGGACTGTGACGCAGCCATAATTGGTATCAGCTTCTGTTGCCGTGAGCATCTCCAAAGGGCAGGGTATCAAAAGAGCGGCTTCAAAAACCGAGCATAGGAACTTCGACTTCGTTACCCACAAAGACAAGGCCTAGGGTGAGAAACCCCAGTGAAATCTCGTCATCGTTTGAATGGCAGGCAAAGTACTTCTTGAGTTCGACTTGTGCTGCATGAGTGAAATTCCATGCCTAAGCTGTCTACATTTTGCTGTCCCTCAGATGACACAGGGTTTTAGACCGCCCGGAGGTCAACAACGCACTGGCAGCAAGACCCAGATGGGTCCTTGGCATAAATTTAAGGTTCTGTTGTCATTCCTCGTCCTCACGGTTCAATTGTCCCAGTTGGCTTGTGTTCTTAACCCTTTTGCCTCCCGAGTTCCCGACTTTGATCAGGGCAGTGATGTAGCGACCGAAATGACGAAGCCAAGAGCGGGAAGGAAAAACACAGAAGCGGTTTAAGCAAAGGAATGAATCAAGAGAAGTAAGAAGTAGACGAAACCTAAGTAAGTAAGTCAGAAGGAGTCTAACCACTTGAAGCTTAGCTTGGTGCACTAATCACCGCAGCTCTTTATCTCGGTAAGCTTATCCCTTCAACCTCTCCCTTCCTTATCCCACAAAATCACCGTCACAAACGTGGCCCCCATGCCTTCTGCTGAACACTGACAAAATCTTTGAAACTTTTAAAGCTGTATTCCAACGCAAGTTCTGTTTATGCCAAAGGCTATCATTGGAACATCTCGATAAATAGAACTGTGGCATCTCAGGGTTGAACCAATCTGTATGCCTTCATATGAGCATCATTTTATTGCCACCATCTGGCCCGTGCGGACTTTAGGTGGCTCCACAAACGAAAATTGATGTGTGTGTGTGTGTGTGTCACAGTTCATTCAGATTCCGTACATTTCCACTTGAGAGTCAAATTTTCCACTTACTTTGGCGGTGAAAAGATTTTTCTCCCCTCTCCCTCCAGGGTAGGGGAGATGCAGTTTTACTTCGTGTTCGGGTTCTAGGAGCTTTTGGGGTGACATTTGCTGCTTTGAATGCAAGTCCTGATCTCGTATTCCTGTCCTCGACAAGGAGAGCTTTCATTCTTCGCTCCATGGGAGACGCATAATCTTCGGCTCCTTTCTGGAGCAACAAACGTAGATTTGGGCCATTTACGTACATAGCTGGAACAAGCCCTTGGAGAGCTACATGTAAACGTTTGCTAAGCGAATGATGCGCCTACTGAGAAGCATTTCGAGTTTCAGGGGACCTTTGTTCGGAACGGCAGCCCAAACTGTTCTCAGTGCGGAGACTCTCTCCTTTTCTTTACGACAACTGGTGCACAGGCTTGGTAATTGAATTTTTGTGTTGATGTGTGTGTGGGGTGGTGGGGGCTGTCCCAGCGACAAAGGCGTGATGCCTAGAGCTTGTGCAGTTCCTTTGTTGTGCCAAAAGTTTTATTGACGACGTGAGATGTTCGATTTTTTATGTCACAAGAACTTCGAATGGCAAGCCCGTGGCAGTGTCGCAAGCGATGACGATTTCCTTTCTTATGTCGTCAACACTTGACGGGAAGGACCTGGACGAGTGCCGAAGGGCTATGAAGGAAATGTGCCTCGCAAGCCTGTTGCCGCCTGAAACGGTTCGGCCTCTTGATCGAAAGTTTTGTTCCCATCCCTTACCGCTTTCACGGCAGACAATTTATCTCCTGGTAGAAAACGAACTCTTTCCAGGAGTGTGCGTTAGGCAAGACATCAACCCATGCCTAAGATACTCTTTCAATCTTCCTCTGGCGTAGCTGGCAAGAGCCCCTTGACTACAATAAGCAATACGTGACGATCTTCTACCAACTTCGCCCAAATTGTACGATTCAAAGCCATTCTGAAGGCCCCAAAAGTCTATTGCAATGAGAAAGACGCTCTGCTTTCTTAGCTGCAGTGGCGCTCAAGTGCCTAGGTAGCTGCTCCTTCCAGGCAGGCCTGCACCTTCCATGAATTAGGTCAGCGTACCACCCGCGTTCGTCTTCTTTCTCAGATGTCCGCACTAGGCTGCCAATCCTCCGCTTACTACTTGTGTTCGCGATCGCCGGGCAGCTGCGAAACTCGAACGTTCAGCAATAGAGGGGGGTAGCAGATCAACGTAGGTTACGTTTAACGCAACGTATGGTCCGTTGAGATTCAACGCGTTAGCACAACGTTAACGTTCTAACGTAGGGTAACCAGGTTACAAAGAAAATGGCGCATATGCTACTGCGGCTGGCCTTATCAGTGTGCCAGACTGAACCTCGCTTGGCTTGGAAAACCGAAAAGAGATGGACGATCTGGAGGAGTTGTTCCTTACAATCAGCGCCGATCCGTTTCTTGAGGACGAGGACAGGTATGGCTTGTTGCTTTTCTCACTTGAACAACAGATAACGGAGTCGGCGAGAGTTTGCTTTCGTCTCGATCTGGACACTTTGACCAACAGAGAGTGTCGTGAGCGATTTAGATTCGCCAAGGATGACCTTCGTGTTCTGTGCGAAGCGTTGGAAATCCCTAATCCCATGATTGCTCTAACCAGGTAAGGTTAGATTTTTTCTTTAGCTAACTGCATTTATTCTGAAGTTTTCCTAGTAGCGAGTTCATAGCGTCTATATCAGTGTTTCCTGTTGTGACGATCGATGCTGTCCGCCTTGTAGAAAAGTAGTCTACAGTTTCTTTGTTCTTCTTGTCTGTTCTGTGTTCATTCTTTAGGACGCGGTGGTCGGCACTCGAGGGCCTGTGTGTGGTGCTGCGCAGGTTGGTGTACCCAAACCGGCGGCAAGACCTTGTTGCTGAATTTGGCCGTGGGAAAGCGGAGATTTCCATAATTTTCAACTCCACACTGCAGTTTATCACTAATCGTTGGGACCACTTGCTGTCGAGCATCAACCCTGAGTGGTTGACGGAGGAGCGATTGGAGGAGGGTTACGCGAAAATCGGCCAACGGTGTCCTCTGCAGAACCTGTAGGGTTTCATCGACGGGACCCCAAGGGCTGTTTGCAGGCCAAATGTTGGCCAGCGACTCATGTACAGTGGCCACAAGAGGGTTCATTGTATAAAGTTCCAAGCCATCATCATGATCATGACCCCATTTGGGATCGCTGCCCATCTTTTCGGACCAGTGGAGGGCAGGAGGGATGATGCAGACATGCTGCAAATGAGTGGTCTGCTGCCGCAGTTGGAGCAACATCGAGATCGAGTGGTGAATGGCATCCCGAATGGTGTATACAGCCTTTATGGCGACCACGCCTACCCGATGCGCCCTCACCTTCTGGCTCCATACCGCGATGTTCACCCGACAGCCAACCACCTGGAATTCAACAAGCAAATGAGCTCCGTGAGGGAGTCCGTTGAGTGGGGATTTGGCAAGGTAGCTACAGTATTTTCATTTATAGATTTCAAGAAGAACCTCAAGTTGTTGCTGCAACCTGATGCACAGTACTACAAAGCAGCAACGTTGCTCACCAGTTGCCACACTTGCTTGTATGGAAGCCAGGTCTCAAAGTTCTTCGACGTGGATCCACCATCTTTGCAGGAGCATTTACAGTGACTCGGAACATGTCCAAAAAAAGTACAAGTATATGAGAGACCATACATGAGAGATGACGAAGCCAAAGAATGGGGGGGGGGGCAAAAGGGACATATAGACTGTTAGTGCAATTGAGAAATGAGCAACACGGAGAAAGGGAGAGGATGTTTTTTTCCTTTTGTTTTTTTTACTTTTATCTGTTCTTAGGCAGGCTTTTGCTGGAGCTGCAGCATTTGTTGCTGCATTTGCATCATCATCTGCATCATGTTTTGCATAGCTTCAGTGGCTTTTGACGAAACAGCTGCCCTTTCGTCTTTACACTCCTCCTGCGGATACTTTTTTCTTGCAAAGCGAGCTCCCTCATCTTTACTTCCTGAGCAGCCTGCGATTGAAGCAAATACAGTTCTTGCAAGGATTTCTTCGAACAAC
>JAOWAR010154779.1:0-10963 GCA_028571005.1 Clathrina lutea
TGAGGGCCGTCGCCGTGCTGCGCCTGTTGTGCAATCAGCACCATCTGCCATCCAACGGCTGAAAAAGTGCCCTGATCGATCGCCTCTTGCTGGTTCCAGGCCCTGCAGCGCCAAACTCCAACACCATCAGCAGCTCCTCTCCAGAGCTTGCTGCCATTCTTTCGCCGCCGTGAGCTGAACGCTTGCCAGTCCAAGGTGGTGGCATTGGAGACCTCATGTTCGTCTCCTACCAGATCCATGGGGTAGTCGATATCACTGTTCACCTGGCCAACTCCACCACCCTCCGGCATGGACATGGAGCGCTGCACATCATCGCAGTCGGCGACCGGCCCAGGCTCAACGGCACCTACGAGCCTCAACCCACTTGACACAGCCAGCCAGTCTCCTAGATCAAACCCGATGATGGTGACAGATGTATACTTTCCCCCTCCCCACAACCATTGTCATGTAGACAACGAGCTACCAAGCTTTGCAGGTGTACTGCCCACTGTTCCTGCCTGCTTGCAGCAGCGCGTCACATGCTGGGAGTTCATTGACTTTTCTGTGTTGTCACCTTTTCGCATTTGCACACCAGAGCCGTGAGCAGGGCACTATCGCCTTGCCCGTACAGGATGGTCACGAAAATGTGCAATTGTCCGTTTTCCACCGCCCAGCCAAGCAGCCAGTCGTCAATTTCTCAGCCTGGCTGGAGGCTTGGACCATGATCCTCTCTGTAATGACGCGAGCACACCACCAGCAGGCGGCCAGGCTGCTAGGTTACCAACACCTCATCCTCGACGCACACCAGCAATTTTAACCTGAAGTGTCTGGAATTCCAACACAGTGTTCCAGCGATTCATCGCAGATAACCCCTGGACACGCTGGCATGAGATTAACCCCATGCTATGGTCAACAAAGATGCTGCACGGTGTCTGCCCATCCTGCCTGCAGTGTACAGTTCTGCACAACTACGATCGCTGCCCAGTCATCAGGAGCCCTTTCAGCCATGCGTTATGCCCTCTGCAGGGAAGGATGAAGTCGACATCAACTTCAACCAGGTATGCCCATGCACGTTCTGCCACACCTGCTCCGCGTGCGGCGAAATGGGTCATGCCACATGCCGATGCAAGACCAGGGCAAGCAACCCAAACACAACCAGCTCCATGAGCCCAACCCAGCGCTAATATTGCTCCCGCCCCTGCTGACGGCACCCCGCTGACAGTGCCCCGCTGGTCATCCAAAGAGGGCTGCAGTCGCTTTGCCACGGGATTGGCGCCACCCTGACCGAGCCTGCGCTGATTATGTCACCTTGGGCCAGGCTCAGGGCTTTGACATTGGCTATCACAGTGGCCACACCTCTTTGGTCACAAGGAACCTGCACTCTGCTTTTGTACACTCAGACTTTGTTGACTTTCACCTTCTCTCCTCTGCCACTGCCGGCCACACCATCAATCCCTTTCTTCTCCCCCCCTTTTCCTGTTACGTCTTGCTTTGGCATTGATGTCATTCCAAGGAAGTCGGGTAAGCGTTGGCTCATCCAGCACCTGTCTGCCCCCTCTGACTGTATTGTGAACGACAGCATCCCAAAGGATCTGTGCAGGCTTCACTACATAACCATCGACCACGCCATCAATCCAATTATGTGTCTAGGGAGGGGCACGAGTGACGGATCCAGGATTTCAGTGAGGGGGTCATGCCGCTACACATGTACACTGGCAGTAACACCAACTGTGAAGCGTGCTGTGTGTGTGTGTGGAAGAAAAAAAAGGGCACTGCTGAGGGGGCGGCACCCCCTCCCCCACGCCCGCGTCTAAATCCGCCACTGGGCACACTTCTTGCTACAATGGACATCCACCACACATTCCGGCTGCGCCCAGTTTTTCCGGAAGACCGCCACCTCCTGGGCATTTACTGGCGGCAACAGTATTTATACGACCTTGCTGTCCTTCCCTTTGGACTACAGTCAGCCCTGTTTATTTTGAATTAAGTCGGTGATGTTTTCCAGTGGATCTGTTGTGAGGAATTCCTTGCGCCCACAAGTGAATTATGCACACTTTCCTATAAAACATGCAGCTTGTCCTGACTCAGCACCAGATGAACTGATGATGGCGTTGACGCCGAAACGTCTTCTAAATTTAACAACACCCTTTCCATTTCTCATTTCGCGTCCTAAGAACTGCTGCTCTTAACCTTCTTTGAGCTGATCATGACAGTGAGGTCCAAAAAGTCCTTCAACCTTCTTCAAAGAGCTAGATCTACCAGCCGACTGCCCAATGCAAGGTACAGAATCGACACACGTTTAGACGCCAACCTTGCGGAGTCCTAACTTGAAATTTCCGCCATTCTCGCGTAATCACTCCGTACCAGCACCACGAGCGTATTAAGTTTTTCAAAGCTGCAGGATGCGTCGCAGTGTCCCTTTCAGAAAAAAAAGAAACTTTCATGGACACTATCTGCGGTGTGTGATTGAATGGTACACTATAGTATTGTCACCTACCGGGAACGCCCACTCCTAGCTGGCGGTGCGTACGCGTACGTTGACATGCAACCAACACCAGCCCATGGCGACCAGTCGTACTTGTGGTCATGCATGCACGCACACATTGTTCAGTTCTCCACGTGCGTCTCTTGACCATGCTTTTGCTTGCACGTTCTGAGTCCTGATCGATCTCCTTCTCCCTTTCTTCTTCCTTATCTCTTGTGTCCGTGTGTGGTGAAGGGCTGGAGGGGATAGGGATTTGAGGATGTGTGTGTAAGTAAGAATAGCGTTCAGTAACAGGTGGACCAGCTGAGAAGGGGGTAGCACGTCCAACTACAGAACTCTGCGGTGGATCAGAATGGGACAGTGATGTTGTGGACTAGCAGGATAAGGAAAGGACCAACGTTCAGATTAGTGAACACATGCACTGTTTTGCAACATGCAACCGTATACGATCACAAAGGTTTACTTCAGTGAGGTGATCCATTTTTCTGTTGCAATGCAAGGAGGGGTGTGAAAACAGGTAAAGGCATTTTGTTTCTCTTCTAGACTTCTGGTTTTGTTTTCGCTTGCTCGCACGGATTTAGCAGAAATTTCGGACGAGAAACACTGAAAAAATAAGGTCCAGCCTTAAGCAAGTCTTGTGTGCAGAGGATTTACTTAAGGTGGTTTCTTTTTCTAAGGCCATACAAACTTATTTCAGTGTTTCTTGTTATCCGCACACATTGGTTTTCACCGAAGAGCAAAAAAAAAAAGACCCGAGTTAGCGCACGCATCGTTCTCGTGATGCTGGTACCTGATGGCGCGGTCGTGTTCGCCCACATGCAAGCTACTAGCGAGTCATTCAAGCGCAAGATCTACTACGCGAACCAAAAGTTTGTAGAAAGCTGGCGTAGATCTACGTGTTTTTTTTCTTATCAGCGGGGACGCCATGTACGGCAGCAGCTCCCAACCCGACAGTCGCCCGTACCAGCCCCTCTGAGTGCCTAGCAACCAGGCGGATTGCGGAGCCTTACCGCGGCAAGCCTCAAGGACGCGTCAGCCGACGGTCCAACTGAGGGAGTTATTGCCTCCAGGCTCCTTCCCTGGCCCTGCAGGAGCAGGAATCGTGGCTTCCTCGATTGGGCTTGGACTTGTGGCTCTCAATCGAGGATTGGCGGAGGCCTTTGGGCGGAAAATTGCGTCATTTCCACCAAGCGTGGGTCAAATTAACGAGAGACCCGTGGGTGCTGGCAGCGGTGGAAGGAGTTGAGCTTGAGCTCACCGGTATGCCAGTCTTAGGGAGGCGACCGGGCCAGCTACCTATGTCAGCGGATCAGGTAGCAGCACTGACGGCCGAGGTCCAGTCATTTCTGGAGAAGGATGTAGTGTACACAGTGCCAGACAACAAGAGTACCTTCCTGAGCCCACTCTTTGCTGTCCCGAAGACCGATGGCAAGATGCGGCCGGTGGTTGACCTAAGGGAACTGAGCAGGTTTATACGTTCATGGCACCCCAAGATGGAAGGGATCCCATCCCTCCATGACATACTTGAGCAGGGTGATTTTCTTGCGTAGGTCGACTTGAAGGAAGCCTACCTATCCGTGCCGATAGCGCCAGTACACCAGCACCTCATGCCGTTCGAGTGGGAAGGCAGACCATATCAGTTTTGGGCGCTGCCCTTCGGCCTAGCATCGGCACCCTTTCATGTTCACGAAGGTCCTACACCCTGTGATGACCGTGCTACGTCAGTTAGGCATACGAGTGACTGTGTACGTGGATGACATTCTCGTGCCGGGGCAAACAGCGATGGAGGCCAGCGAGGAGGTAGCCACGTTGATACACCTGTTGTACTCGCTGGGGTTTGTGGTGAACCTCAAGAAATCGATCCTGTCACCAACTCAGAGGTTGAAGTTCCTGGAGTTCGAGGTATGCACGGTCTCAACCACCCACGGCTGTCTGTTTCTACGCATATGCCAGGGGACCCTAGTAAAGGTAGAGATCACCATACAAGAACTGGCCAGCTGCATCAGCACGCTGTCAGCAGCATGGTCGGGCAAACTATCAGCACCATTACACTTCAGGGGACTCCAGCGCCTCCTGAATAAAGCAGGCGTACAGCAACTTCCGTGGGGGACATGTATCTGGCTAGAGCAAGATGCGTGGGAGGACTTGGTCTGGTGGACCAGGCACCTGGCTCAGTGGAACAGCCAACCGGTGAGAGCGTTGGCAACAGTCCTGGTGATTTGGTCCGACGCAGCAACACATGGCGGCGGTGGCAGATGGGGAGCAGTATGTGGAGCCTGAGCCACGGGAGGTTGTAGGACTCCGGAGGAACAGCAGTGGCATTTCAATGCCCTCGAACTTCTGGCAGGATTTTTTGCCCTCCAAAAGACGCCTCGCACTGCCGTATCGTCCTCGAGATGGACAACATGGTGGCGGTGCAGTACATAAACAAAATGGGAGGCACTCGGAGCAGACTGCTGTGCCAGGTGGCAGAAGATTTGTGACAGTGGTGCCTCAATTGGAGGCTCATAGTCGATGCCCACTACCTCACAGGCAGTCTCAACACCGAAGCAGATTTTTGGTCCAGACACCACCAAGGTCCGGCCGAGTGGCAGCACAACAGGACAGTGTTTCAACGCCTCCAGCACCATTTCCGACCAAGTCGTACAGACCTTACCCGGACCAATGCTCAGCTGCCTCTCTTCATCACCTAGTGACCCAAAGCCATCGTCCACTGGTACCAACGTTTTCACTCTCGACTGGCACAGCCTGGAAGACTACGCAGTCCCTCCGTTTGCGCTCCTGGGTTGGTCAGGTGATTGGCCAAGTACATTGGCAAGTTGCGAGATCACTGGTGCTGGTGGCACCCCTATAGAGGGGAGCGACGTGGTTCCCACGGCTGATTAGGCAGCGGTGGCTCCTCCAGCCCTACTACCAGAGTAGCTGGACTTGCTACTTGACCATCCGTTGGTGGCGAGGGGACAACTGCAGTTAGCTGTGTGGCTCATCTCCGGTCAGCGTACGCAACAGCAGAGCTTCCGCAGGCAGTGTCAAACCTGCGGCTGGCATCTTGGCGACAGAGCACAGGGAAGCATTATGACAGCGCTTGGAGAGTGTGGAACCGCTGGTGTGAGCCACGCGCTGTCAATCCAACTTGCTCGCCTTTCAAAGAAGTCCTGAGTTTCCTGGCAGAGCAGTTCCAGGAGGAACGTGCTTACCACACAGTTGGTGATGTCTCTATGGATTCAGTCTACAAGGTCTAGTTCTCCCACAACATGGTCCTGAACCCGGCTCTCTTGTTGTTGCCACATGGCCATCGATCGTTGTGAGTTTTTTTTTTGTCGGCTTCCTCTTTCGATCCGTTGTTGGCCATGGTGCCGAAATATCAGCCTGTCAGCGTGTCGAGTTTGCCTGGAGTTACACATTGTGTCGCTGAAGGTGGATGGCTTTTTGAAGCCGTTTTACGGATCAGGGGATGACTTTGAAGCGTTTTGAAGAAAACGCTGAAAATGACCACGTGAGGAAGCATTCAGAGGCCAAAAAAAAAAAGCGGGAAACGTGAAATTACAGAAAGCGCGGGAAATTTGCTTTTCATGCCCATTCGCTCGAAGTTCGCTCTGCTTCAGCTTTGCGCATTTTTCACAGCCTTTTCTCGACTTTCAGGCTCGCTCGCTTTAGGTGTTCCTTGCCGGTTCATTTATCCACGTTTACTTTCGTCGTTCCATTCCTTTCTGTGGGTAACAACCCAACAAAGCCTGACGAGTCGGAGAGTAGTTGCCGGCAGTTCTTGCGGAGGAAAAGTTAACTCTGCAGCTCAAACAAGCTACTCTGCTGCGAATCGGGGTTGTCCTCGATGGCCAGCAAACCTCTCCCTGGGACCTCCTCGGCGATTGCCAGGCCAACGCTCAACAAGACGGCACTTCACACTTCACACGCCAAAGCCAGCCAGAGTAAAAAATAAAGAAATGAAAGAAAAACTCGTCAAGGGGGGTCCGGCACTGCAACTCGCTGCTGCCACCACCACCAGCATTCGCCATGTGACACCGTACCACCCGGCATCTAATGGCCTCGCTGAGAGGGCTGTTGGAATTCAAGCAAGGGCTGAAGAAAGAGAAGGGAAATCTTCAAGAGCAATTGGCCAAGGTCCAGTTTGCGTATCGGATCACGCCACAGAGTGCTACTGGAGTCACTCCCTCGGAGCTGCTCCTGGGCTAACAAATTCAAACTCGCCTGAATGTGCCGACCTCCTTAATCTGTAGTGTTATGACGCCATATCTGTTACTAGGGCGCCATTTTGTTGCACAAGTAGAAGCACATAGTCTTGTCAGAGGTCCTTGGTGGATGTGTCTGTGTCTTCTTCTTCTCTCTCCCCAAGTTTCCAATCCTTCCCTCCCGTTACTGGTGTGTGATGAAGTTGTGAGGGGAAGGGTTGAATAAAATCCGGCGCCGAAACCCGCGCGTGCACGAAGTCAGGGAGACTGTGGCGGTGTGGTTTTGTGGTTAAACAAGTGTATGTCTGTGGAGCAGAAAGCAGCAAACCTTCCGCTGTTTCTAGAAGCGTTTATCGTGTTACCAAGCAGGTGTGCCTCAGTGGCAAGACGGAGACAATCGCTGAGTGCGTCGAAACTGTTCAGACGTTGAGAAGTGCTGAGAAGGCCTGTAGTCGGGGCCGTGTCGATGTCGCAGCAGCAGCCTCCTCTCAATCTGCTGGTGCACAATGCCAAAGCGCAAATCAACCTGGTCAACGTAGAGGTTGGCGTTCGGTGCTCTGCTACAAGTGTCCCCAAACTAGTCATTTTGCTATTCTGCTGCTACTGCTGCGAGTAGTCCTCGTCAGGGAAGACCAATCAAGTGTCACTTTTGTGAGCAAGAAGGACAGATCATGTGCGATTGCCCGGAGATTAAGACCTACAAGCAGCAGAGGACTGCTACCGGAGAGCGAGCTACAGCTGCTCCTTCAAAGGCAACCGACCGGCATGATGAACAATGTTTGTGCATGACAGGACGTGCGTGCAATCTGCCTCGGATTTACGTGGATATGCATGACAAGGATGACCGCATCTCCCATGTCAAAACTGCAGTGGACACGTGTTCTTCAAGGTGTCTGGTCACTCGTAGCCTTGTAGACAATCTTGGCTTGCCGACACGCTGAACTGATGCCAGCATCCAAACTGTGGATGGCAGCCCCCTCACTGTTGATGGTGAGGCTACATTGAGTATCTCCCGGAGCGATGGTGCTGTTTCACTTCCGCCAGTAAGTGCAGGTCACGTTTGGTAAGAATACAGCGACGGCTTTCGCTAGTGCTGATGATTCTTCAGCGAAGTCTGACTCTTTCCGCCATGCTGATGTTGAACACCTGAGCAACGGTGATATCGTTCTGCATTCCTCTGACCTTGTTCTCTACTGGCATGCCGATGCAAAGTATTGGGAGCTCTCCTGGAAATGGCTGAACGACCGTGAACCCACTGGTTGTGTTAGCTCTGGTTTGGGTGAATACCCGCGAACAAAACTGTCCACGGAGCAAGAGGACTTGTTTGAGGTGAAAGTTGCAAAGTGGCTCGAGAATGGCTGGATGGTGCCACATGGCTGGAGAATGGCTGGGTGGTGCCACATGATGCAGTGTGTATGGCGATGTGTGTTGCCACTTCCTGCTGCCACTCAGGAGCACAAGGCGCCTACCCCAGTGAGGCCGTGCCTGATTATCGACTGCTGAATCGACTACTCATCTCGCACACTGGTGCTGATGCGCCCGCCTGCAGCAGAACAATCTGAAAATGGTGCCAGGTGTTGTGGTATTGCCATGACAACATGCATTGCACAATTCTCATTCTACACGCATGCACTCCATGTGCACTCCATGCGGTCTTCGTCTGGTTACTTCTGAACTATCGTTTCCCTTCTTGTCGATATGTCCTTCTTGTAACTTATTCTATCTAAACAATAGAAAGTACAACATAGTGTCAGAAGTGGAATTCTGCGCCGGCCCGGCTCCAGCGAATGCTATTGCGACTGCAGCCGTACGACGTAAAGATCAAGTACCGGCGCGGATCGAACGTCAGCATCGCCAACACTATCACGACTCCCAAGCGGAGACGCAGTCCATTTCCCTGAGACGGACGTCCAAATCCACGTTGTCCACCCACAATTTACTGAGGACCTACTCGCCCATCTGAAAAGAGCCACTCAAGAAGACGAGGAACTGAGTGTCCTGCGTGAGGTGATATACAGAGGTTGCCAGATCAGAGGAAAGAAGCACCTGCAAGAGTTCAAGATTATTGGAATTACCGAGATGAGCTCGCAATCAAAGATGGTATGGTAGTCAAGGGACAGCGCATCATCATCCCAAAATCCATGATCCCAGATATCCTTGGACAGCTACACAGTGCGCACCAAGGTGGTGAAAAGATGAAGCTTCGAGCTAAAACCACTGTTTTTTGGAATGGCATCAACAAGAAAACATTGTCCGGAAATGCTCGCAATGCCAAGAAGCGCAACCAAAGCAGCAGCACGAGCCGATGACGCCATCCGAGGTGCCACCACGGGCATGGCAGACTGTCGGTGCCGATATGTTCAAGCTGAATGACAAGTATTTGGTGGTAGCGGACTACTACTCAAAATATCCTTTCGTTTACAAGTTAACCTTGACGGAGAGCTACACCATGATCAACAGGCTGAAGTTCCTGTTCACAGAGCAAGGAGTTCCTGCCGTGCTACGGACAGACAACGGTCCTCAATTTGGAAAGAGACTCATGTACTAAAAGGTTGAAGACAGCCTCTCCAACACATACTTGGAGCACTCCCAATCTTGAAAGACAGGCGAAAGATAGATTTTCAAGGTGAAAAAACACACACATGTCTAGTGGGTGCAGCCTCCAATTGTCTACCAGTCCACACCGTGCTGAGGAGGCCCACTAAGTCTGCAACAGCTGTCCACGGTAAACTTTTAGCTGTCTTTTTTATGACGCAAACACACGCGCACATATGCTGAATGCCAGCCATGAACAAGGGAAGCAGACAACCTCTGTTGTGCCCTAAGGTAAAGGCGGAAATAATCTCCATGAGGTGTGCTACAAGACCAGAACCTTCAGGAGCAGGGTGAAAACTGGGAGGCAAGTCGTCTTCTTCACCATTCTCTGCCTCCCCTGGCAGACCATCGGAGATGAAGTCATCAAAATCATCTTCTCCATACCAGAGACATAGATTGTGAAGCACACAAGCTGCCACAATAACATATGGCATAAATTCCACATCTGCATCCACTTCCTTCAGTCTCCTCCACCTGTTGGTAGTGTAGCTAGTGTACCATCTGGTACGATCTTGTACTGTGGCACGTGCACGCTTTTGGTAGATTATATCTCGTACGCGTGTTGCCACATGGCACAGTTGTGCTCAGTTACCACTCTTAGCAACATGTAACATCTGTTGTGTCACTGTCGAGCAACCAAACCAACCTTCCAACCTATTGGCCAAGGCACCACCGTCACTTTCTTGCCTTCATTGTGCATGCATGCATCCACAAAGCATATCTCTTCAGAATAGCGATTTCCGAAAATCTGGTCCATCGCCAGAAAGAGCACTATTCTCGGAAGAGTGATGTCACATCAACTTCTTCCAAGAAGATGACGTTCAAGGAAAGCCTTCAAAAAATGCTACCTTAACCACGTGAGAAGCCTCGAATCAAAGCCTTGCTGACGGAAAAAGTACAACTAACTCAGAAAGGACAGAAGTAAGGCTGATAAAGACGTCCCGATAGGCCAATTTTGCCGAAAGAACGCAGCACCTAAGGGGCATTCTTTCCCCCACCTCCATCATCGCCAAAGTAGATCTACATAATCATATAGGTCATGGTTTAACAGGGCCTGTGTCTGTACATTTTCCCAAAACAAAAGTTCCAGACCTTTTTCAAACCTTTTTGAAGACCTGCAACAGATTTTCAAACTCCAAATTTTCCCAAAGGTAGGGTGACATATTACCGAGCTGTAAAATTTGCAATGTACTATCGTATGGGACCATGAATAAACCAATCACGTCAATCTTGCTGTCCGGAAACATAGCACGAAAAGCTTGCCAAAGGAATCACAACTCTTGAAAGACTAGTGCTTCTCAATGACGTGTGCAGCACCTAAGAAAAACTTCAGCAGCGAGGAAGCTCTCTTACCAAAGCAGGAATTCACATCTCCTGAGGTAGCACCTTCAGCCGGGCCCGGCATGCTCCGAAGTATTGATCGCTGGACTAGGTCCACAAATGCAACACACATTTGTTCGGGCCACCTCACTCAAAGACAGTGTCTATTGGTGAGCAGCGGTGTTCGACCGGCATGTTTCTTGCCGGCCACATGGCTAACAAGACCGGCCTCTCCTATGCCAGTAGAGAAATCGAATGTTTTTGAACATACAATGCACGGAGCTCTCAATCGGGACAGCCAGCCAGCCAATCCTTGTATGGAAATACAGGTTGGGTCGGACTCGAACCTGCGGTACCAATTCACCTAGCAGACGAGAGTCACTCGCGCTATCCG
>JAOWAR010154790.1:2500-10962 GCA_028571005.1 Clathrina lutea
TAGGTCGGCTGGAACAGGAGTTCGGCTGACCTCGAGCTTTACTGAGTCGACTGCTGCAGGCGCATGTAAACAGTTGATGAACCTCACGTCTTTTAACGTCGAAGCCATCTTGTTCAGGCTTCCCAGTAATGGCAAAGAACTCTTCGTTGAGCTGTCTTTCACTACTAGATTTTGCAGCTGTGCGACAGTGCTTGCAAGTCAGCTGCCCGCTGCTGCGCAACTTCAGGCCGGGCCCTCAGACCCGACCCGATGATCCCGCGATCATGCCTAGGTACACGCTTCAGGTATGATTGTATAGATGTTCGAAAGAACGAAGTTTTGATAAGACGTCCCGCGCGTTTGTGCGCACGTCTGAATCCGCCGTCTTGCATGGCTCAAGAGTAGCTCTCAAGGGTATGATTGAGAGGCTCGCGCGTTGGTTTCCGCCCACGTGTGAAACCGCAGACCGTCTGAAGAAAGCTGAAGAATGCAATCGAGTACGAGTGGCGCGGCGCTGAAGTGTGCGCTTGCCTGTGACGCGTGACATGACGGGCACTGGCGTAAATTTTGCAGTCAGCAGCGTGTGCAAAGATGACATGAGTAACGAGTTCCGTCGAAAGGCAAAGCGGTTGTGAGCCGCCTGCAAAGATGCCTAAAATTGACGTTGGACAAGGTTTGCCGGCATCGAGGTCTAACCTGTGGGCAAACTTTACGTTGGAAGTTCGCGAGGAGAAATTCCAAAAGACAAAGTTCGCCGTGCGTAACGAGTGCGAATTACGACTGAAATACACCGGCGGGAAAACATCCAACTTACACTTGCCCACCTGATTTTCTTGCACATGAAGCCGCAGCTCTTCCGGGTGAGAAGCCACACTGAGGTGCAGAAAGAGGCAGTACCGGCAGCACTCCTCTTTCTTCCTCCAATGACCGTTGGAGGAGGAGGAGGCGATGTTGCCTGATTTGATCTAGTTGGAATTCCGCCAGCCGTGAGCCACAAGCTAGTGGGAATCGTTCGCTCTCTCTCCCTTTTATATCTTTCTCTGTCTCTCTCTGTCTCTCCCTGTCTCTTTCTGTCTCTTTCTGTCTCTTTCTGTCTGTCTCTCTGTCTCTCTCTCTCTCTCTCTCTCTCTCTCTCTCTCTCTCTCTCTCTTCCCTTCTCTCTAGGGGGATACTTGAAGATGAAGCATTTGGACTGCTTACCAGAACTGATGGCAATGTTTGGGGGATTAGTGCTAAAGAATACTATTCGGTATTCCTTCGCTAACGAAAGAACTATTCGTTAGTGAATCAGTATGTTCGTCTCAACATTAGTTAAAATAACTAACTAACGTGAACACTGATGGCTCGCTACACCAAGGTTTTACACAGTGTAGACGTGACTTTAAGAACGTCGCCAGTAAAGCATATCATTGTCGACACTGAAAAACGTCCTTCTTGAGACCATTCGCAAAGATAAGACAGGAGATTGAACATTTTACTGGTTCTCATAAAATTTTGTGTACTTCCATAAAATAATTCGGATCTGTAGGTGTAACTTCAAATTTCCCAGGCTGAAGAGCAGCTGATCATCAGAAATGCGACAGAAATGTTACCATGCAACATTTTCCGTCTTGTCTCTAACGTGATGAAAAGAAACACTGCAGAAATGTTCAGAATGAGAAATTCCCTTTCTCGGTTTGCATTCCAAAATCATTTCTACTACACCTCCTTTTTTTGTTTTGACAATATTTAGAATCTTCAAATTACGATCTTCTGCAGGCAAAATGTCAAGTCCAAGTTTTGACTAGCTATAGAAAGGAGGCAAGGATGTGTGGCACATGCTTCTATTTTCTGTTTGCCTGAAGAAAGGTCTGTTCTAGTTCTGGAAGCGCGACAGTGATGAAAACCAAGCGGGTGTGTGTTTTGACATAAATAATAATTGATTTATAGAGCCCATCTTCCAAAACTGAAAAGGTTGCTGACGAAATGTGAAACCTTAGGCCAACCATGTCCATGCTCTGGGTTAAAGGTTGTGGAAACATTTTTCTCTACAAGGGCCCAATTAAGCTTTTCTGTTTACTTCTCTGAGTTGTTCGCTCTAATGTCCATCCATTCAAGCTTCTTTTTCGTTTTTCTAAGTTTATGTGGAATTAAGATAATTAGATCAGCATTTAAGTTCCCCTCCTGGACTCTCGAGGAATTTTATCGGATGTAGAATATGTCAACTGGCTCGGAACTTAGACTTGGTTTTCCGAGAGAGATAGATAGAGAGAGAGAGAGAGAGAGAAAGAGTGGGAGGATGAAGATTCAGTGAAAGGATTTTCTGTTCTGTCAGTTCTGGAACCACAGATCTAGAAAATAGATCGTTCAGTCATGTGGACATTCATTAATCCATACTAGAACTAAGCTAGACTTTGTCAGGACCATGGCTGGTTCTGTAGAATAGTCAGCAATGCCAACATCATCCATTTCTTTTTCATGCTCACCCAAAACAGATTGAAGTTCAAGCTTTCAGATTTGGCTTCGCTCTCAGCGTTTATACTTTAGGCAAAAGAAGACACGGGTTTGAGATTTAGTCCGGCGTTTTGGAGCCTGCACTATTTTCAGATAAAACTCCCTATCATGTGTAGATCTATTTCTAATGGGCTCACCCTCAGCAGGAGATGCCCTGCTTAAAATCCTCATTTCAAATTGTCTGTTGATTTTCACCAATAAGCTGACTTGTGAATAGTCCACCGATAACTGAAAGTGACTTGGATTTCAGGTTTTTGTTTGTGAAATGGAATCTCTTGTTTTTGCTTTAGCGTGTCAGATTGCTTTGGCACCTTTCTTGGCTCCAAGTCCTTCTCATTCGTCTTCACGTGTGTCTTCAACCACATCAGTTCGACGAGCTGTTTCTGCCGCTTCGTCTACTTCCAATGCTCATCTTCAGGAAGTCCTGCAGCTTCGTGCTCAGCTCAGTGACGTCATTCGACACAAAAACCTAGCGGAGGAGCATGTTCGACGTGTACGGTTTGAGTAACAAATCTTAGAAAGCATTGTGTTTAATCCTACTGCAGACCCTGTACTTGCACTCCTTGAACAACAACGTAACTCTATGTTTACACCCCTCAGGGCTGCTTAGACGAAGAGGGCAGGTCCCCACCTCCACCCCAACACAAACGGCGTGCAGTCCACAAAGTTTGAACAATTTCTTCTCTAACAATCATGAGCAGAATATTTTGAGCTCATCATCCGGGCTACCAATGTTCAGAGAAACACCATCGAACTTAAACTAGAAAGCTCCACAGCAGTGAAATTTTATGTCATCCAGAAATAGAAACTACTTCAACGTTGGGTGAAGTGGATTAACCCGCTGAAGAAGTTTAACCAAGGAGAGCAGAGTAAAAAATCATCATTATAGCCTCATTCAGTCAACATTTCCGCCCCGATGGAATTGTCTTCCGACCCTTTAGTCTCAGAGAAATTTGAGCCGGCTAGGCTTCCTTGCCACTGGCCTGGTCTGGGAATGGCTTTCAGGGAGGGAGGTTTGAGCAAAGCCGTGGCCATTTAATTCCCCACCGCAGTAAATTGGGTGGCATGGGGTGTCAAACAGGAAAGAGAGAGCCTTGGAAGACAAGGACTCAATGGCCTGAATCAGTAATTTGACAGCAATCCTTGGCCTGGCAGTCATTTCTGCTGATCAAATGTGGTAGCGTATGGTGGCGGAAATTTATTTGCCTTCCCCATGATTTTTTCAATGTTTAACTGTATATTCATACCCTATTTTCCTCTACCACAGCAGTGAGTTTCCAGCATAGTCTACAGATCTGCTCTTGGCCTTACTTTCATGGGTAGACGCACCTTTCCATTCTAAATCAATACAGGGGCCGCCAAAATTACAACTTGATGCACGTTTGGGCCAGCTGTGGATTAGAATTGGCAAAGTTTAACATCTGGACAAAGTTTAGCCTCTTGCGTGATAAACTTTTCTAGAATATGGCATGTCAGCATGTGGGAACGTGATCAATTTTCTCTCGTGTCAGGTTGCTTATTTTTTCCAAAAGATACTGACAACCATATGCTAAAAGTTGGGTTCTTTTTTCAATTTAGAGACACTAGAAATGGTTAGGAGAGTGAAGACTGGAGAGCAAGTGGAACTTGTGAGCCTGTGAGAATAACTTAATGTTTTCACGTTTTCACTGAGAGACCTCACAAACCCGCTTGGATGGTGAATTGATCTAGTGCCTGTCATGAAGTGTGGACCTAAACATGTGTCCATGCTCTCTATCAGCTTGGCAAAGCCAGGATAGCGAAGATATCAGGAAGCACAGGGCTTCCAGCTAGCATAACTGGTTGTCCACCAATTGGCCTTCAGTGGGACCAGTACAATCCCCAGCAACTTTGTCAAAGATGTATGAACGTCTAGACTTGCTCTGCATTAGAAATTGTATGGAGTTTTGATGTGGTTCCTTTCGAATAATTTGGTCAGTCTAGCATTTCACCTATGCACTGCTGAATTAAAAAAACCTAAATCTGGAGACAGAGCTGGATAAGTTCTCTCATTGGGGAATGTTTTCCAGAACCTTTTCTTTTTCTTTCTCCGCCATTTTTGTTTATTTCCAAACCCTTGTCCCGAACTATGCTGAGAAGCATGCATCAAAACGTCATCTGATGGAAGCACAGTGACTGCAGGGGATCGGCCAATGTCATGATTCAGTACAAGGGTTAGGAAGGGAACAATCGTTGCTCAACCATGTTGCAGGACGATGGAAAGTGTTAGCCTTTGCACCACATGGCCGGCCATGGCATGCATGGTTTTGTCAGGCTTCTTCCCTTTGCATTTCGCACCGCAATCTAGATCTTCCTCCACAATTCTACTCGTACGTTTGCACCATCTATTACACCATAGTTTGCAGCTGCATAATATTATCTAAATCTATTACACCATAGTTTGCAGCTGCATATCTAAATGGCTAGAGTTTTTCTCCATTGTTTCGTTGTTTGCCTGATAACAGCTGGGAAACCCCTGCTTAAACGTTCACATTACAGACAATAAAATTATGCTGAGGAGAGGATAGAAAGGTTCTGGGAATGATGTTGACAGAAACCTGTAAGGGGGAAACATGTAAGGTGAAAGTCCATGGAAGTGGCCGTTCCAAAGTGGGAAACAACACCGTGTACATGTAGGAAGGATCATGTGTGTGTGTGTGTGATGCAATGCTCTGAAAAGCAGTGGGAAATACTGCTTGCATCGACTGTGGCAAATCCCAGTAACTAATTGTACGGGGTGAAAGGTGCTAGAATGGTTCGACTCCTGGTTAGTATGAACAGGGCTGCATTGATTTGGCCTTCACTCCTGCCTCATGTCCATCTCCAAATTTATGATAGTGACCTGTGATTCGTTCAAAATGATTCCAGCTTTCATAGGACACGGATGTTTCTGTTCTTAAACAAAATCATCAATAACAAAGAAAGTCTACCTTTGCACTCTCACGCAGGATATAGCATAGTCCAAATGGAATCCTACTGCAAAGAGTCTGGCAGTCATTCAACACCATTTTATTGTCAACTGTCACAACCCAGACCACGAGCACAACACACTTGAGGACATGGAGTACAGCCGGAATTGCTGTGGATCACACAAGGGCTACACACGTGCTATTTTGACAATGAAAGCGTAAAGGGCGCCATTTGGATAGACTCCGCACATGTGTTGTAGCCTACATGCACGCAGCAGAGTGACATAAATCACATCAACGACCGGGATAATCAAAAAATAATGTGAACAATGGAGATTGTTTCTCTTATAGACTGCCCAATAGCTAAATAATTAATATATAGGATTGGTGCAAACATTAGGCTGTTACCACATGCAATTTAATCACCTGTCACGTCTTCCTTTTCCTAAACTGATAATCACTGTTACCCAAGTAGTATTTTTGTTCCTGTATTGTGGAAACGGAAGTCTGTCGAATATCACATCCGCAAGACGATCGGTCATCAAGTTGACGGCGCCAACGCAATGGTGCTTTGCCAACTTGCGGAAGCCAGGAGAATTTCTTGGCTGACAAGTGCTTATGAAACACTGCCTAGACACGGAGGAGCAGAGGCAAAAGAACATGAGGCTGTTGCGCTTTACTTCTTTACCATAGATCGCTGTGGCGCCCCAGCCATCAGCACTGTGGCAGTTCATTGCGAAAGCGTCCGAGTGTTTGCCGAAGGTTGGCTCCTTCTATTGCAGATGTTCCACATGTGCATGTCGCTCCTGACCTTCCAACTGAAGTGATTTCCCACCCCCAAGTTGTGTGTACTGGAATTTCTCCCTGTAGCAGAGGGGTCCGTTGCCGACTTGACACTCCATGTTTCTCATCAACCGGCCAGGTCGAGTGCAGTGATTGCTATGGTCACCGAGCTTGCACGATCATGAAAGTACATTGAAGGTGGTGCACTTTCCAAAGGTCTGCTGGCCGTGGCACTGTCCCTGTATTTCTTCATTTAGCCTGTCATTTACCGCCAGGGGTACCGTCGTCCAAAGTTGTTGCTGCATGGGCTGTACAGAGCTTTTCATTTCCAAATGTGCACTGCCTTCAAACTTGCCAAGGCGTCCATCAAAGAGATCCCTCTAGGCTGACATGAAGCCTTCTTTGCTGTGTGGCATTTGCTCGCTTTTCGTCATACCGCCAGATACTGGCTCCACCTTCATGATGTTTTGAAAGTATACCGTGACAAGATTCAGTTCCTGTGCCTTGCTGCACCTAATAGAGGAAAAGCTTTTGAGTCCTTGACTACAATGAACTCAGCCTGTTTCCTTCTTCCTGTTGCTTGGTTAGTCAGGTCTGCGCTGTAAATTCAAGCAGGGACAAGGTTTTCCATGTGGTACATTAGGAGAGCTTCTTTCGTTTGTTGCAGCTTCTGGCGTTCTGGAACATTCTTGAGGCTGATCACATCATTACTTGCTCCTTTGTTGATTTGGAACTTACCAAATTTCTCTCTCTCTGTCTCTCTTTCTCTCACATCCCGGGGTAGATAGGAGTCAATTTCGAAGATCATCCATCACGAGAGGATAGGGTGTAGGGAAAGCGATGACGGAAAAATATCGGGGTAAACTCTAATTAGAATAGGATCAGCAGGTTAGCTCTTTCGTAAAGATTGAGTCTGTATCATTTAATTAAGTTTCTTTCCCCTGCCGGTCTGTAAAATTTCAAGCAAGGCGAGTCTTGGAGTTCCTCGTCTCTTGGTGCAAGGCATGTTGAACTGAAAAGGGAGGGGAAGTTGGAATCTGAGCAACGAAAGCTAAAGAAAAATGTTTGCACATACAGCCCTTTGGTTTGATTGCAACTTCGAGATTGTTTGACTTTCAAATGACTTTAGGCTTGCCTGTGGGCCAGTAAGAATGATGAATTTGCTGTTTTTTCTGCAGATGAGGCGTGACCTGGAAGCCATGACCGCTGCAAAAAATGCCCTCCAAGCTGAAGTTGGGCAGCTCAGAAGGAGACTGTCAACCTTTGAGGCTGGGGGTGGCAGGTCCAAGCCCAGAGAGGCCAAGTCACCTCCCCCTTCTCGGTCTCCACCACCAGAGGTAAATGACTTGGACCATTTGATCAAGTCCTGGAAATCCTGAATATGCTAGTTCATCCTTAGCCTCCTACCACAATTGGGTAGACCGATTATCAGGTGCATTACTTTGTTAGAGAAATGACACTTGAACGTTCAAGTAGGGTAATGTAGTACTATAAAACGCCTATTTCCGCTGGAAAGTGTTTCAAACTCTCACAGCCTGACTAAGCTTGGTGCTCAAACATGCACGACTGGCCTCAGCAACTTCCAAACTGGGACACCGGTGAGAACACCAATTCAGTCTGATTTGTGTAGGTAGCACCGGCTTGAAAATCCTGTCACGAACTTCATAACGTGTCAATTAAATTAGCTTCATCAGCATCCGTTGTGACCATCATATCGCAATGTTGCCTACAACTTAAGATGGGGCACATGCTAGTGGCTTTACTGTTATCATCTGTGAGGGATTGTGATCACTGTGTACTTCCGCTGGATATCCGTAAACGTAGTGATCAATTATTTATCAGTCAGAAAACCACAGCCAGCATTTCTTTCTCAATTTGAGAGTAGTATTGCTCAGTTAGTGCTAAAGTTCAGTTTGTATAGGTGAAAGATTCTCCGTGCTGCAACAAGACTGCTCCCAGTCCCTTTCCTGATGCGTCACATTGCACAATTTATGCTTTTTCTCGCATCAAAGTATCTGAGTACTGGTGAGGTGCAGATTGCTTGCTTTATTCTTTTCAAGACTGCCTCATGATCAGCCGTCCAATGCTAAACTGCATCATTCAGAAGGAGTTTTCGCATTGTTGTACATAGGTCTGAACGGTGAGGCACCAACCTGGCCACATAATTGGCCATCCACAAAAGTCGCTGTAGGACCTTCTGGTCTGCACATACCGAAATGTTCCAGCGAACTTTACAGGCTTCCGTGTTGGCCGGAATTGTGCATTCGTGCATTGAAATCC
>JAOWAR010154812.1:0-10959 GCA_028571005.1 Clathrina lutea
CACACACACACACACACACACACACACACACACACACACACACACACACACACACACACACACACACACACACACTTTTGTGCATAGGCACTCGTGAACCACGGATGCTCGCAAAGGCAAGCCATTAATTAACATGTCCTCCATGATAAACACAATCCAGCCTCAAAAGCTTGCCCCTCCAGGACATAGGCTCATGTGTATTGGATAATGTCGGATAATGTCTTTCCAAAGTTTGCTGATGACCAGTCATTATTATTTTGATGTGCAATTCGCAAGAAAAAAAAAAGAAAACAAAAAGAAGAAAACCACCATGAAGCTATGGCCCATACCTGATTTGTGTGACGCCTGTCAAGGACAGCGTTGATGTCTGAAATACCATGGCCGCTGTTAACGGCAACAGGCGGACACCCGGGAGGCCAGACCTTCTAGGGATGTATTATGCAATAGTGCACTGAGAGCACGCTTACACATGAACAAACCAAACCAGTATATACCAAATAGTCACTTCATTCCTGAAGGCATCACATCTCACAATGAAGAAAGTATTGCAAAGACAATTTATTTATCTTTTTGTTTGCATGCATGGGTGTGTTTTCATAGAGTACCAGGGCCTGCCGACAGCGTCCAGTTTTCCAAGAGCTCATCGTCTAGATGCCGGGCTATCATCAACTCCAATGTGACAGTGCATGACTTCTCTGTCACCTCAACCTCGGCTTGTGTTGTAGAAGTCCCATCCGGAGTTGGCGTTACCGTGACAGGAAACTTAGTCATCTCAACAAGGAACTTCACTGTCGCTGGACAACTGGTAGCCACCAACTTGACATTCTCTGGGGAAAACTTGGCTGGCAACTGGCAGTCGAACCGTATACAGCGCGGCGTTGTCGTTGTTCTGCAGAACCTAAGAATTTCACGCGGATCATTCTCATCCAAGTACTTCAGAAACATGTGGCTCGAGAACCGTGGCAAGGGCTATGTTGACAGCTCCATGGACTCTAGTCGCTATCGTATGTACTGCTACAACTGCATGGTTGTTAATGCCAGGTCAGGTACTCTTCGCATGGTGACAAACCGTTACTACTCCGGCTATTACCTCTCTCCTGACGGTGACGGTTTCAGCCTGGGCCTGGTAAACTATGGCACAACCGTCTTCGAGCTGCTCGGTTCATCCTACACCTACTTTTACTGGGGCGTGAAGAATTACGGCACTATGAAGTATGTCACAATGTCCTGGGGCAGTGCGTACCGTATCTCTACAACGAGCAGCTCATACGCCACCTGGGTGAACAATGGCTTGATCCAGACATACATGGTTAATCTCCAGCTGTACAGGATCAATGGGACAGGCGACTGGCAGGTCCATGGCAGACCGGCCCGGCTGACCACACTGGGCACACCTGCTGGAAACCGTCAGCGGGGTATGTGGAAGGAGTACCTTGCAGACGTTTACAACAGTACGCAAATCTGGGACACCGGCTCCACGGCATACCTCCAGATCTATTCCTACTCAAGCAGTGTCCTTCGCATGGGCTCGCTCTCCACGTACGGGCGAGTGTACCTGAACTTTTATCAGTCACGTAACGGATTGCGTGCAGTGATCAGCAAAGGAGTGCAGCTCAGTGACAGTACCGAGTTCTGGGTATCCGGAAGTACACCGTCAACATCCAACAACCAGGACAATTGGCTCACAATCACGGGCCAAAGCAACAGATTTGGCTTCCTTAACTTTCAAAGCGGTGGCCTGCGCATCGCAGTGCAATCGAGCTCTGGAACCGCAACCTTTGCCCGTCACGTTGTCATCGCCGGTGGCAATGTACTGACAGTCAATGGCATCAGCAAAGCTGTATTTGAGGAAGACGTTCACATATATGGAGATTTGAAGGCGTCCAACTCGCAAATAACTGTCAATAGAGATGTTTATGTTGGCGGAACCATAACTTTCACTTCCAGCCAGGGAGCTGTTCAGGGCAAACTTTTCTGGAATTCTGGGGACCTTATCGGCAAACCAGGTACTCTCATTCTTGGCAGTGGTGGTGAAATCGGCTATGCTAGTGGTATCAGTTCGTTCTACAAGCACTTGCAGGGCATGTCACTTATCCTGCAAGGGCAGAGTGCTTCCCGGTCGGGCAATGTCATTGCTGAATATTTCCAGTACCGCTTGACGACCAATCGTACTGGGCGCATATCCACCATATACTGGCCAGGGGAGAGTACGTCATCCAGCACACTTCCTGCGGACTTCAACAATTCTACAACGAAGCCGGATCTGGCGCGGTTCGAATCATTTTTACAGAGGCCTCCACGCTATTATGGCTTCTCACCAATGTCATGGAGCTCACCTGCCTTTACATCTATCAACACCTCCTCACCAATCACCTACTACTACTACTATGCCTCTCGCATCTGGTTCTACCTGCAAGTTAAGGTGGCGGGCAACTACTCTTTCTACATCAACAACGGCTACAGCATGAGAGCCCGGATGTGGATAAATGGACAGCTTATGGCAGCAAAATTTGAAGCATATCGAAGATTCTTAGCAGCAGACAATGTTCCAGTGAATGTCACCCTGCCTACTGGTTATGTTCAGATTCGTATAGACTACATGATCAGGACCAGCTCGTATTGGAACACACGAGGTCCAATGCTCTTAGTCTCGTACTCAGGACCTGGATTCTCCAAGAAGCCCATTCCACTCAGTGACATCTACTCCAGCATAACACAGAACGGAAAAACCATGTACGCAAACCCAGATGTCCTGCCTGAGGTCATCAGAAGCCAGTCCATTGTTGACATCACCCAGGAAGACCCAATATTCGCATCGAACGGAAGCAAGATTGACATTCGATCAAATGGCATTCTACGAGTTCTCAACGACGTGTCCATCTTGTCCTCGCGTTCTGGTGGCACGGAGTCGCGAGTCCAGGTCATTAATGCTGGAGAGATCCGAAAGGAAGGAACAGGAGGAGTTGCCAGCTTCTACGTCGATTACATCAACAAGGGCGGGCGACAAACCAATGTTAATGGCCGTGTTGAGTACCCTGCAAGCGGAGGATCATTAGTTTCCTGGCGCAACTTGAATGGTGGAAGTTGGTTTACTGCTTCAAACTGGTATCCCGCGCGTGTTCCTGGTCCAAGCGATACAGTCCTCATTACCGCTCCCAGCAACCAAACATACAACATCATAATCCACGGAAGCAGCCCTGTAACCGTCCGGAGTCTTTTCCTTGGAAGCCTCTCAGTAAGCCCTCAACTGACCATCAGCTACCAAGCACAGCTGGTGATCATTGACCGCTTTGACAATCATGGACAGGTCTCTCTAAGCGGGAAAGTGACAGCAGCCAACGTTGTCTGGACCTCGCAACGCATCATCGGCAATGGTCCGGGGGCTGAGCTTCGAGCACGGTCCTCTTTCGCCATTGTTGGCACAAGCAATGCCAACACACGATCCCGTTACCTAACCAAACTGGTATTGATCAATGAGGGCAATTTCAGTGTTGACCAGCAGTACGACACAAGCAGTGCCTATCTATACTGT
This sequence comes from Clathrina lutea, assembly GCA_028571005.1. Lineage (NCBI taxonomy): Eukaryota > Metazoa > Porifera > Calcarea > Clathrinida > Clathrinidae > Clathrina > Clathrina lutea. Next base: position 3,533 of record JAOWAR010154812.1, read on the forward strand.
CAAGCCTGTCAGATCTACAACTCCAAGGGGGGAAACATGGTCTTTAACGGTATGAGGGTGCAGTACCAGGCCCAAAGTGGCTGCACTCCCACCAACCTTGCCCCGTGTAATCAAAGTGGAATCGTCAACTATGGAAAGATGACGCTGGAGCTAGTTCGAGCTTCAAGGGCCTACTGGTACTATATGCCCATCTTCAATGCTGGCTCTCTGCGCTGTGTAACACTCAGCTGGAACAGCATTTACTACTGGTACAATTACTATGGATCGTTCTCGAGCCCAGGAGGGAATTTCAAACTTTACGCCTGCACCCATTATTTCCAATACCGCTCTGGTTCAACGAAGTCAGCAGACTTTGGCGACGTTCAACTCTATGGATACCCGTTTTTGACAAGATACTTCCGCATGCCACCTTCAAACCGTGTGTATGGTGCCACTGACTGCTACATTAGTGAAACGTGGGGTAACAGCACGCACTATGATAATGTTCGTAGAAGGCCACACTTTCGCATTCAGTACTTCCGTGGCTCACCAACGAACCTCCTGCCAATCTCATTCAATACCTTCAGCGCATATGGAAGAACGGATTCGATCTATTTTGACAATTGCTATTACATGAAAGTAACTGTGACCAGAGCATTGACAATAAGTCAGGTTTCCACACTTACATTAAATGATGTGTCAAGCTCCTCGGCCTGGAGCGTGTTTTACCTCCCGCCAAAGACCGTCGTTAACAACCTCGGCATTGGTCGCAACTGGCTTGTTCAAAGCCCCACTGGCAGCACATTCACCAGCACAGGCCATGTGCGGCTTAGCAACAACGCAACCCTGCAGCTCGGGAGCAAGGTGGCGGCATCATTTCTCCAGCCTGTTTCTGTCCTTGCCACCTCATCGTTGAAGATGACCAGCGGGACTCTCTCATTTGCTGATCTGGACTCCATAAACCAGGTCAATCTTGGTGGCGCAAAAGCGGCTATCACTGGCCGCTGGAGAATGTACTCGGGTGCAATGAGTGCATCGACCTTGACTGTCCGGGGTGGATGGCTGTTGTCAGGAACAGCATCTAAGTCTCTCGATAACACTGCCCTTACACTTGCACTGCCATCTGAGCTTGATCTTAGCAGTACTGTGGATCAGAATGGCGTGATTGCCGACTACTTTCAGTATCGTGTTCGAAATCCAAACTTCCCTACCATGAGTCCAAGCCGTTTCCCTCCTCACACCAGCTTTAATGACCCAGCAACTGTGCCGACAGTGTGGCGTTTTGAAGCAGACATCAGCCATAATGAGAAACTCTACGACAGTGCTCCTATTGATTATTCCTTGAGCAACTCTGTTTATAGCACGTACAACCAATCTTCGGCCAACACATTTTTGTATAACTATGGCACTCGCCTGTGGACTTGGCTGAAAGTGCCGCAGGATGGTGTGTATAAATTCACGGTGTACACAGACTACAGCAAATCAGCACGACTTTGGCTTGATAACAACTTAGTGCCTGGCATTCAGCCGTTTTACCGCTACGCATATGATGACCCAAGTGCGCTAAAGTATACTGCAACACTGATAGCAGGATATCATCGCTTACGCCTGGACTATCTAAAACGGTCCAGCTACTGGGACACGCGCAATGCGCTGCTTGTTTACATGTCTGGCCCCGGTATGCCGGATGCCAAAATTCCTTCAAGCATGCAGTACTCTGTTGTCACTATGAACAACACTCGTCAGTATGCCAATCCCAAGTTCAATGTCACCTATGCCACCCAAAGTCTTTCCTCTGTGTTCAATGGTGGTGACGTTTTGGCGGGTGGCCAGAGCAGCTCACTGCAAATCACCAACAACGCCATTTTCGATGTTCAAACTGACAGTTCATGGCAGTGCTCGGCAATCAATCCGTGTACACTTGTTAATGAGGGAACACTGCAGCGCTCAGGGGCATTCGGACAAGCTTCATTCTTTGTCAAATACGACAACAGAAGTATCGGCCAAATAAATCAGCTGGTCAACTCTATCTCTTTCCAATCGCCACTCAGCGGTGGAACGGTGAAGAAGTGGAATGCGTCTCGTAGCGGCCTGTGGACCAATGCCAATAACTGGGTTGGAGGGAAGTTGCCAGGCGCTGGCGACATCGTCTACATAACCGACCCTGGTAGCTACTCTGTCATTGTTCCCGATAATGTAAACCTTGCTGTCACTAAGATCAGGGTTGGTGGTGCCGGTGCCAACCCCAAGCTTCATATTTCCTACTTGGGCCAGCTTACTGTTGCAGACAGCATGACCTTGTCAACAAACTCTTTGGTGGTGCAGGGAGTTTTGGATGTGAATACACTCCTCTGGTCGGGACAGACCATCTCTGGTGCCATCACCACGCTATCTAAGCCGCAGATCAAGGTCAGAAAGTTGATGTCCATCAGCACAGGCAGTTTTTCCAGGAAAACTGTTGAGGACATCACTATCTTCAACTACGGTACAACTATGACCGATGGAACCTTCAGTGGTAGTAGTCAACTCTACTGTTCTTCATGTCTCTTCGAAAACCAGCCAGGGGCCTCGTTGATCTTCACCAACATCTATCTGTATGCATCAGGCAGTACCGTCCTTGATCCAAGCACTGGCTTCCGACGTGGAATCAAAAACCAAGGCACAGTTGTCTTCCGGCCGACTAGTGGGAGGACATACTACTACTGGGATATGAACAACCAGGGAAGAGTGGTGTTTCTTCCTTGGAGCAGCCAGAACAACTACGCTTACCTCAATGGCTTGTATATCAACAATGGCATGACCCAAATGTATATGACTCGCGTTTACATGCGGTCTAGTTTTTCCACTGCCAAGATGTCCTCTCCCCAAGATGTCTGGGAATTCCACGGCCGTCCTCTTCGCCCAAATGGATTGCCAACCCCCAGAGGTAGTGGGTCAGCCACACTTTGGCAGCAGTGGCTGGATGACAACTATGCAGCTCAGGCCTACGCCAACACATACGAGTTCACAGTTTATCTCCAGGTGCGTCAACGCCAGGCATATTTTGGCACCCTCCGCACCCGGGGTCGAATTCACATCTACAACCAGATGCGATATTCCAGCAGGATATCAATTCAGCGTCTAGACATGGACTTCAGTGGCCGCCTCGGGAGCTATTCCTCTTCAAACACGAACATCGTACTCCAGTCAAATCCGATGGGCCACCTTCTCGGCTTTGTTTACCTTAACAACAACAACAACATGGAAATACACGGACAGGCTACAATCTCTGGAGGGGTTTCTCTATCCAGATCTACACTTACCGTCGCTACAAATTCAACAGTCGTGTTCATTCGTGCAGTCTCCGTTTATTATTCCACGCTGAGTATTCTCAATGGAACAGGCAGGATGTATGACCGGCTCACTCTCAACAATGGCAACTTGAATCTGATGGGAGGCAATTTGCAGCTTGTCCATGAGTTGCGCTGGTACAGTGGCAAGATTTTTGGCAAGGGTGGCTTCCTGGGCACGACAAGGGAAGTGATTGCATACAACAGCGGTACAAGCACACTGGAAGATGTGACAGTCTACCTGCAGCCCCTCGATGTGTCAAGAGGAACAGAGGTTGGCGTTATCACGGAGTACTTTCAATATCGCGTCTCCACAGCAACCACGTCGCGATTAAGTCGCATCTGGTACTTTCCGGACCAGATAAGCTCACATTCGTATCGCTTGCCAAGCAACTTTGACGACCCAGCCACAAAACCAAACTACGTTAAGATGGAACCATTCTTTGTGCGCCCACCAACGCTCTGGGGCATTTCTCCCCTGCAGGTGAATTCAGGCAGTTCATTCTATAACAGCGGGTCCTCAGAGTCATACACGTACAACTATGCCGCTCGCTCGTGGGCGTACTTGGAAGTAACAGTCACAGGAAGCTACACTTTCTACTTTTTCACGGGCTACAGCACCGTGGTTCGTCTGTGGATTGACGGCAAGAAACTATTTACGACACAGAGATTCCGCAGTCCACAGATTACACCAGAGACCTCACCAAGCGTAAGCCTGTCGAGTGGTCAGCATCTGATTCGCATTGATTACTTTGTGGACACTTCATACTGGGATACAAATGGAAACATGCTCGTTTTAGAGTGGTCTGGTCCAGGATTCAACAAGACAGTCCTCCCACAAAACCTTCTGAAGCCGTTCATCAACAGCAGTGGTGTTATTCAGTCGGCATCCCAGTCCATTGAGTTCAATAAAACTGCCGCTCCTATATGCTCTGCTGGCCTTCCAGTGTCCGATGCCAGCAAGCGACCGTTCTCATACACACGGTGGATCTTCCAAGGCAGCAGAGCCTTCACAAGTCGCAGTGCTGTGTCGTTCATCGTTGGGCCCAAAGGCATCTTGGACCTGCAGACAGATGCAAGCTGGATGTACGATGTAAGCACAGGAAGTCGCATGAGCCTCAACCTGCTCGGCATGGCTATCAGGACACGAGGGAGCGGACTCCTCAACCTCAACACCCAATACATCATTGGGCCAACTGGCTGCGAAAACACCACATCTGGATCCCTGCAGCTTGGAGTGTCTTCAACAGGTGAGTCAGCTCAAAAAGTAACCCTTCAAATAAGCTCTCTGACACCTGGGAAGGGCCTGTGTGTTAAGTTAAATAGAGAGCGTAAACTTTGAAGCACATCTTGTCGATAGATGTTCGCATAGTTTCCCCAACATGTCATAGATGGTATCTTCATGCATGACCTTGATTGAGTCTCCACAAGTCCAATTTTTCCATTCCTTGCCGCTAAATCATTTATCACCCATCTCTCAACTTCAAGGTATAGCTAACGACTTGTGCTGGCGAGCTTGATAAAGACACAAGTGCACATAACTGACATATCAGTGTTGGCTATGTAAAATTACGTGTGAGATAACCTGTGGAATTCGCTCATCTCAGTGTGCAGGTCATTTTGTCACTAAATCAATAGCATTTCAATTTCAAAAAGAGATGGGGTATGTGATATTGCGCTACTTCTCACCTTTCCAAACATCGGGTTATTGTTTCTACCTAGGCGTCACAATGGCACCCATCACAGCCACGGGAACAGTTCCCTGTAAGTTCAAGTTCATTGATCAATGATAAAAAGCTGTTTTTCGTTTCTGGTAGTTACAGTTGCGGGGTCCATCAGGATGTTAGGTTACACATTAATTCTTGTTCATATCTTTCATACCCAACATCTTCGAGCTATATACTCAAATTTAATTGGAAGTTTCATTTGTTGATATTTAGTGTCATTCATTTCTCTCACTTCAGCATGACAAAATTCACAGCAATCTGATGCTTCTGCTGGCATGGCTTACAGCTCTGGTCAATTTTCGCAACGATCCTCTTTGTGCGAAGGCAAAAAACTGTGGGCTTTGGCATTGTTCACCAACGGCAAGTCCAACTCGATCTCCCTCGAAACTGCTTTGCGTAGCTTCCTCAGGAGTTCCCGAGCGGCCCTCGTCATGGTCATGCCGACAGAATGAACCGCTTGAACTTCGCTGTCGAGGCCGATATTCGTTGTGCAGATAAAGATTGGCCCTAGTAACCCTTTGCAAACACTGCAGAGGATGTCAAATAACCTTTTACTGATGGCCATTACTATCTTCGAACGAAATCCAGACCACACTCGAACTGACGGGCTGTCGCTTTCACCAGCGACGGTGAAACACTGGTATAGAGGCCCGCTCGAGGGAGAGCGACCCAAGAAAACAAGCTCAACATCTCAAAGTATGTGAAACTCAATTGTTATCAGCATCGAAGACAGAAGATCACCATCAGAGACAGAAGACTTCAAACACGTGTAATATTTCTGTCCGACCAGCTTCAAAGCCGATTGACCCACTGAAGGAAATCTCAGGATCTCTTCGCTGCATCTCAAAAACTGGCACTGCACGCATCCCCGTGGAGATACAGTCAGTTAAAGTGGCTATGGTCATTGAATCGCTTCATGATGCAGAACCGCACCAAGCCAGCCTCTAGATTTAGGATTGATTTTCGAACATAGATTTAGGTGTGGGGCAAGAGTGACATCGTGATTTTAGCAGAAGTTTTCTGTTATCTTTGTTCATCGACGCTGTCTTTAAAATATGTTGAACAACAAGATGTTTTTCACCTTCTTTGCTAACAGTGCCTCCGACTACACAAACCGTCACCACTGTACCACCAACGTACCCTCCAGGTAAAACAGCTTTGTTCTTGCCTATGCATTAAGAAATAGCTATGGCATATTCCGGACATGATCAATGTCTTTATGTATAAATGGCAATCAGGATCGTGCCTCGGTGGTATCATGATCAGTGCCCAGATTCTGAACATGGTGAACAAATGGCTGCAAGAGCTGTACATCAGCTTGGCAAGGAAAGGCGATGTCATGGCACTCACCATTTTCCTAGGAACTTGCATGAGCTTGCATGTGTGGTTATGTCCAAGTGGCAGTGTCATTGTCTGTGCTGACCCAGTGGAAAGAACATACCAACGAATGGAACGTTTGGCCTTTGTTCAGATCTACGCATTTGTTGAAACAATGAAACCGCCATCTGGAAGGCAGCGAAGGTCCAACGCTTCAATCTTTAATACTTGTATGGACTTCAGTATGTACCCAACGTATGTTGTCAGGTACAAGCTCTGGATAGCAAAGGAATTTTCGGTGGAATGCATAGTAACTCTTGTCTTTGTCGATAGCAGTTAGTGGAACCCAATGAAGCAATACGCCTTCTTAACATTCCCCCCTCCATCCCTCCCTAGCTCCATGGTTTCATCCTTCTCTCCTTGTAGTGCACACGTGCGTGCCTGTGTGTATTCGGGTACATACATACATATACATGCCTGTGTGTGTGTGTGTGTGTGTGTGTGGGTGTGTGTGTGTGTGTGTGTGTGTGTGTGTGTGTGTGTGTGTTCGGGTACATACATGCATGCCGTGTGTGTTCGGGTGCATACATACATACAGTGCCTGTGTGTGTGTTTGGGTACAGACTGTGTGTGCGTTCAGGTACATACATACATGCCTGCATGTGTGTGTTCGGGTACATACATGCATGCCTGTGTGAGTTCGGGTGCATACATACATGCCTGTGTGTGTGTTTGGGTACACACTGTGTGTGCGTTCAGGTACATACATACATGCCTGCATGTGCGTGTTCGAGTACATACATACATGCCTGTGTGTGTGTGTGTGTGTGTGTGTGTGTGTGTGTGTGTGTGTATCATAATGAAAAAGAAAGATGCCAGACAAACGGTGAGCATGACACACGAAGAAAAGGAAAAAGCAAAGAAAAAATACAAGAGCAGCAACATATGGCCCTTTTCATCAGTCGATCCCTGTCATCCTGACAAGCAGAAAGAGAAGTGACCTACCAAGCTTTAGCTAGACATATCTGAAGCCTTCCTGTTTCGGGACCTAATCGAGACAGGAGAAGGCTCTAAG
>JAOWAR010154823.1:0-10954 GCA_028571005.1 Clathrina lutea
CTCTCAGCTGATGACCCCCCCCCCCCCACACACACACACACACACACACACACTCAGTCTTAACTATGCATCAATGAATGCCTCAATTACATTTTTGATGTTCATTTTGTTATTTCAACCTTCGTAATTTCTGACACCTTGCATTTGCCCTGTCCCTGTACTGTCTCGTGGCTTCTTGGGATTTGTTCATGGTTGAAGCCCCTTTCTCCCAGCTGTTTATGATTTTACATAGCAGACGCCTCAATCAGTATAGACATTGAAATTTTAAGACTGCCAGCTAGGCGTTTCTTTCTTTCTTACCTTTTTTTTTTTATTGTAATTGTAAATGTAATTAATTCTTTGTCGGAATTGCTAATGAGTGTCTTCATTTGTATATTCCTCCTGAACAAAGGCTCACGTTTGCCTATATGTATACCTTCATGTGCTGCCATGTTTAAGTATCACTGATGTTTCTATTTTGTGCTACTGTTTTTGTTTGCTAATACTGCTAAATTACTTACAGTGAAAGCTGCATTTAACAACCACTGCATTTTACGACCACCTGCTTTTCACGACCACATTCTTGCGCACGGACGGTTTTGTACAGAAAAGTACCTGCATCATGCGACCACCTGCCAAACGCGAACAGCGACTGCCAAACGCGAACAGCGACTGCCAAAAGCGGGCAGAGACTCACTGTGTAACCTGAATTAAACGACAGCGCGCGCACCGACCGGTATCAAAACCACAACTACAGGTAGACATGGCACGACTGGACGAGAGCCACTCGATCTGTAGTACAGATCTACTGCAGACAGTGTTGACCATTGTGTAGACACGCCTACATGTAGACTGCCTACAGTACGCGGTGAAGGCATTCCTGTACTCCATGGCGGGAAAATCGGACGATTGTTGAAGATAAAAGCCATGACACATGGATCGTTTTTGCTTTTGACCTTCACTTGGCATTCGAAGTTTCTTTCATCCTGTTTCTTGTGTGAACACCCTCGCTTTGAAATGTCTCCCAGGAGTAGAAAGGTGTTGATGCTGGCTAAGCGCGCCAAGGTTGTTGAGAAAGCTAACAAAGGGATGTCAGCTAGGGCGCTTGCAATGGAATTGGGTGTTGGAAATACCCAGATGCAAAACATTTTGGCGAAGGGAGACAATTGTGAGTTGTATTGTTGTTGTTGTTGTTGTTGTTGTTGTTGTTGTTGTTGTTGGTTGTTGTTTTTGGTGGTGGTTGTTGTTTTTAGTGGTGGTGGTTGTTGCTGGTGGTTGTTGCTGGTGGTTGTTGTTGCTGGTGGTGGTGGTTTTGCTGGTGGTGGTGGTTGTTGCTGGTGGTGGTGGTGGTTGTTGTTGTTGTTGGTGGTGGTTGTTGTTGGTGGTGGTGGTGGTTGCTGTTGTTGTTGGTGGTGGTGGTGGTGGTGGTTGTTGGTGGTTGTTGGTGGTGGTTGTTGTTGTTGACGGTTATTGTTGGTGGTGGTTGTTGTTTTTAGTGGTGGTGGTTGTTGGTGGTGGTTGTTGCTGGTGGTTGTTGTTGCTGGTGGTTGTTGTTGCTGGTGGTGGTGGTTGTTGCTGGTGGTGGTGGTTGTTGCTGGTGGTGGTGGTGGTTGTTGTTGTTGGTGGTGGTTGTTGGTGGTGGTGGTGGTGGTTGCTGTTGGTGGTGGTGGTGGTGGTGGTGGTTGTTGTTGGTGGTTGTTGGTGGTGGTTGTTGTTGTTGACGGTTATTGTTGGTGGTGGTTGTTGTTGTTGGTGGTTGTTGTTGTTGTTGGTGGTGGTGGTTGTTGTTGGTGGTGGTGGTGGTTGTTGTTGTTGGGTGTTGTTGTTGTTGTTGGGTGTTGTTGTTGGTGGTGGTTGTTGTTGGTGGGTGTTGTTGTTGTTGGTGGGTGTTGTTGTTGTTGGTGGTTGTTGTTGTTGGGTGTTGTTGTTGTTGTTGGGTGTTGTTGTTGTTGGTGGGTGTTGTTGGTTGGTGTTGTTGCTGTTGGTGGTGGGTGTTGTTGTTGGTGGGTATTGTTGTGGTTGGTGGGTGTTATTATTGTTGTTGGGGGTGTTGTTGTTGGTGGGTGTTGTTGTTGTTGGTGGGCATTGTTGCTGTTGGTGGTGGGTGTTGTTGCTGTTGTTGGTGGTTGTTGTTGTTGGTGGTGGTGGTGGTGTTGTTGTTGGTGGTGGTTGTTATTGTTGTTGTTGGTGGGTGTTGTTGCTGTTGGTGGTGGGTGTTGTTTTTGTTGTTGGTGGGTGTTGCTGCTGTTGTTGTTGGTGGTGGGTGTTGTTTTTGTTGTTGGTGGGTGTTGTTTTTGTTGTTGGTGGGTATTGTTGTTGTGGTTGGTGGGTGTTGTTGTTGTTGGTGGTGGGTGTTGTTGTTGGTGCGTGTTGTTGTTGGTGGGTGTTGTTGTTGTTGGTGGTGGTGATGGGTGTTGTTATTGTTCTTATTGTTGGTGGTGGTGGGTGTTGTTGTTGGTGGATGTTGTTGTTGGTGGTGGTGGGTGTTGTCACAGTTGGTGGGTGTTGTTGTGGTTGGAGGGTGTTAATGTTGTTGGTGGGTGGTGTTGTTGTTGGTGGGTGTTGTTATTGTTGGTTGGTGGGTGTTGTTGTTGGTAGTGGTGGGTGTTGTTGGTCTGATTGTGATTCAGTGGAGCTGGGAGTGGATATGGGAAAGGGGCTGACCGGGGTCTGGGGTTTTCTGACAGTTGTGTGGTGTTGGGTTTGTCTGTATTTAGACCAAGGGACGACTTTTCTGATCTTACTCTCTAGGCTGTATTGCAAAGGGTTTGCGAGCATTTTCCTCTGAACCTGCACTTTAGGACAACCTGCATTATAAGACCACTTTTGGCCGGCCCAGGGGGTGGTCGTAAAATACAGGTTTCACTGTAAAGTTCTTATTTCCAGAAAGGCTCACTCTATGCCTGCACAAAGCTATACCTGTTTGTTATGTTGCAGCGTCACTGGTGTCTTTGTTTGCGGTACTGCTTTTACATGTGAAAGGGCTTTTTGTTATTATTCAGTCCTCTGTAACCTGAAGAAGGTTCACTAATGATTCCTTAAGTTCTCGTCTACCAGTTCTTCTTCTTCTCCAAACTGACAAAATAATAAAAGAAAGTGGAATAGATTCTGCTGCCAGGCAATGCTTCAGACTGCTCGTACCCCTAGTTGGGTCATGGCCAGGAAGATCATTATGATTTCCGTGCAGCATTGAGTGTGGGTGCACGTAGGTGTGTGTGTGTGTGTGTGTGTGTGTGTGTGTGTGTGTGTGTGTGTGTGCAATGTTGTGAATATACCAAGCTCGGTTGGAGAGCACGCATTGATAGTAATATGTGGCAAGCGAAGGCCATGGATTTATCGGGTTTACATTGAGCATAACACCTGAGGCAAAAAGGCAAAACAATTCAGTGTCCGCCCTTTCTGTTTTTGTTTTTGTCATAATTTAGAGAAAGAATTTTGACTATTATAAGAATGAGAAGAGAAAGAAATGACACGTGGGAGGGCTCGAATCAGTGGCGCCATCACCTATCACAGCCGGAATGCCACGATCGTAACTGCTCTGGCACTTGGCAGCGTCCGATGTATACACCTCTACCTATACAAAAGCCGCCTTGCATGTTTCACAAGGACGCTGGATTCCGACACCTGTGATTACGACAGAAAAAACGCGGCTGAAACGAGCGCTTGGTTCAGGTGAAGCCATGCGCAGTGCAGCCTGGGTATCTTAGGATAAGGCATAACATATCCATCGCTTTGGTGACATTTCAACGTCATAAGAGCACGAGCTCATTAAAGATGCATTACCTGTTTAAACAAGAACAGCCACTAACTTTTGGGTTGATGTTTTGAGTCATTTTGTAACGATGGCTGATGAGGTTCAATAGAAAGGAGAGAAAGCGGCCAGGCACAACAGATCGGACTTCTCCCTTGTGCTGAAAATCTCCCGGGTGCTTTTCCCCAACCGCTTTCTACTGTCGGCGGCATTTGTCTTTCAGGCATTGCAGTTATCCACTAACTCACCTTGAACTTCACCAGAGCGGATGGTCCATTGGACACAAGCGAAAAATTCAATTCACCCAGGACAACAGCAAGAACATTCTCTACCAGATCAAATCAATTGCCGCATTTTGCCCGTCGTTTTGTTTCCTTTTTACTAGGACTAATCTTTCAGCTGTAATACTTTCTCCTCAGTCTTTCCTGTTTTTTGTTCTTTGCTTCGAGCCGAAGCCGCCATTCCTCCGTATCCTTTCCTAATTGTGGCTGCTCAATTCAAATTCACCAGCGCCGTGTGTTGATAACGTGCTTAGCTTGCCATAATTCAGGTGCTGCACTATAGGCATTAATCTTGTCAGGTAACAGGTGTTAGTTGTGTAAGCTATCATGGATAAAATCTGGTGTCCTTTCGCTAGTAAATCTGCTTTCTTTTCGAGTCAAGTTCAATAAAGTTTCTTTACGCCGTGTGTTGAAATTTCAGCTGACCTTGGTCAATGGCTCAGGTGTTGTGGTAAGGTTTGTAATAAAATTATAAACCTCTGGAGCGGTTTTGTATTGAGAACCACAAAATCTCTGACACTTGTATGGGCTCAAATGGGGCAGCAAAAGTACATAGACTCCATAAGAATTAAGTAATATAATTGTTTCATACGAGTTTGTATTTCTGCTGCCCCATACAAACCTGGCCAAATCCCTATACTTGTATGACAAATCACCACGACACCTGAGTCAGCACAGTCAGCTGAATTTTCAACAGCCAGTTGAATTTGACTTCAACAGCCACAACCAGGAAAAATGTTGAGGAACAGCGGCTTTGGCTCAAAGAAAAGAACAAAAAGAAAGGAACGAAAGACTGAGGAGAGAGGATTAGTGCTGAAAGAAGGAAACCAAACGACGGGCAAAATGCAAATGACTGGATCTGGGGGAGAATGTTACTTACTGAAATCTGGGTGAATTGAATTTTTCTGTTGTGTCCGACTGCAGACGACCATCCGCTCTGGTGAAGTTCAAGGTGAGTTGGTCGATGACTGCGTTGCCGGAAAGACGAATGTCACCAACGGTAGAAATCGGTTGGGGAATTAAAGCGCCAGGGATATTTTACGCAGGAGAGTGAGAAGTCAGATTCGTTGTGCAAGGCCGTTTTATCCGTCCTTTCCCGTATAGCACATCAGCCGTCGTTGCCGGACGCTCAGATCCTCTGCGGTCGAAACCCGTTTCGACTTCGTTCCCTTCACCTGAATCAGGTTAATTACCAGAGACTCATTTCAGGTGTGTTTCCAGCCTCTGAATGTCTAGCGCCTGGATGGCGGAGGCACGACGTGCGCGTGCGTGCGTGCCTGTCCCGGCGTTCGATATCGAAACGGGCAAGAAGGCACTTGCCGTGATGACAGGGTACAGGTACGGGCCAGTGCAGAGAAACGTTTCTTCGTCCTTTTTCTCTCCTTCCGTGAGAAAATTTCCGAAACTAGAGACAAAAGAAAAAAAACCTTAAATTGATTACAAGCCTTGGCCTTGGATTTACCGGATTTAAACACCTCGCATAAAACCCTCAGGTTCGCCCAGGGTTTTTTGCTGGGTGAGCGGATAAATCTGAGATCCGCGGCCTCGGCTTGTATTGTTCGACGCAAAGCCGCCTAGGCGGTAAAATGGCCTTCAGAGGGACAAACGATCAAAACGCACAATTCCCAGCTTTGCTTGGTCCCAAATGCAAACTTTCTAACGAGGGTAATTGTACAGATCATGCCCTTTAATTATAATACTAGTAGGTGGTCTCAATGAAACCTTTTTCATGTTTTTCAGTGAGTTTGCACCAAAGCAAAAATCAAAAATCCAGGCAAGCTTTTGAATGTACGGCAAGCCAACTGCTGCTTTACTTTGCGGCTTTATCGATCCATGGTCTCATTTCCCTTCTCCTAGTTACCTGACTATTCTGATTGTTGATCTGGCGGCCGGCTGCAGTTTTGAAAAGTAGTCTATACGTGCATGAGAGAACGAAAACAGGCTATGCGTGTTGTTGCAATCAGTTAAAATTGGCTGGTCGCCTGGACACGGCTCGCTGCAAGCTGCTCAATACAACGCACACGCATACCGCACGCGGAGCTCCTCTTTAAATGGAATACCCCAATGCTGTGCAATGACTTTTTATGGACGTGGCCACAGGCTCGTGGCTTCGGTGGTCCACACGCCCGGCTGCACAAGTCGAGACGCGGACGATGATGTCACCTCGTCCGCGCACGCGACCTCCATCGTAGTGATCTCTCCTTGTAGCACGATGAGTCGTCACTAGTTACGGAGAGCAAGTACAAGTGCATGACTGAGAGTGTGACGACGGAAGTGACTGATACTAGATGGAGGCTTCGAGAGAAGTGAGAGCGAGCGATACTAGAGGGAATGTCGAGGTCCTTGAGGTGGGAGAGAGCGGAGTGAGGGACAAGTGAATGAGAGGGATGAGAGAGAGAGAGAGAGAGAGAGAGAGAGAGAGAGAGAGAGAGAGAGAGACTTATGAGGAACTCAATCATTCTGCACCTATGTAGATCCCAGTATCGATTTCACGACCAAAGAAGCAAGCTCGATCAAAATTTGATGAGAATATTCGACCGTCTTGTGGCCTCGTCTGTCTTCTTTTTATGACGAGTGTTAGCTCTCGAGTCTCGACTCCCTTACTTCTGCCGAAATTCCCACGTCTGTTTTTTTTTTCTTTTTACTTGTTGATTGAGGTCGTCGCTCTGAGTAGCAGCGGCAACAGAAGAGAAACATAATGCGGCTGCAACTCGATTCCCATTCATGGTTGCGCTCAGTGCCATTGGAAAGTCGAACCGCTTCGTGGACGCGGCCGGAGACTTCGTGTTGTGCCCCGGTCAACAGACGCCGCACGACCGCACGGCCCGAGGCGCAGTCAGAGCGTGTCCGGATATGGCGCAAGCCAGACGATTACGTGAATCAACAGACAGAGGGGTGGCACGGAAGACCTACTCTCGCCAGCTCCAGCCTTGGGATTAATCTGAAGCAAAAGTTTTCTTTTGTGGGCAAGGGAGGCACGACTCTTCTTAAATCTCTCTGGTTGTTCGCTTCATTTCGTTCCACTCTTGATTTCTCCTGCTGGTCTCTCATCCATGGTGAACTCTCCACGCCCGCAAAAAGCCACCAAACAGCTGATATCGACATTTCTGGGCTTGGCGTGCTAGCTCGAGTACTGCCAGCACATCAACATCGGTCATCACAGAACCGAGAAGGGAGTACCTCTGCGAGTGATCAGAGAGCTCTCCGACGTTGCGGATTGATTCCTCAAGTCTGACGCCTCATTTGACGTTGCTGTCGAACAATGGCTTGGCTGTCGTCGAGACGAGCTTTGCTCTGCTCCCTTCTGACTCTCCTGTCCGTCCACTTGGCAGGTGGGTGTTTTTGCTCTTCATGGTCACATCTTACACGAGGACTCCTTGAAGGAAGGCTTTCGGTGGCTTGCTATGGACACAAGGCTGGGCAGAATGGTGCTCGATTGAGTCTTTGAACCCTTTGAACTTTCCCTCAAGTGATAATTGACACTGCCTTAATTTTAATAGCTACCACAATTGCTCTGAAAGTCAGGTTTGGATGCCAGTTTGTGCGTTTGGTTTTTGTCTACCGAAGTTAGAATGACCGTTGAAGCTTCACTTAGTGAAATGCAAGACAGTGTTTCACGTCGGATCATCGCATGCCTCGAAAGAGTTCGCTCATTTCCTTTACATTGGCCATTAGGCCAATCGTGCTGGAACAGAGACCAACAGGCCTTCCCTCAAGCTCAGTGTTCACACCCTCTGATCAACGGGGAAAAAATAGGTGAAGTGGACTAATTTGCCTGGCCGGCGCCTCGGCCCGCTATACAACTTGAGTTCCCCCGATTGCGAAGCGAACCACGAGCAGTTGCCACATCTACGGTACAATCTCTACGGGATCCGGGATATCTGGCGCTGTCGAAGCTCGCTCCTCGTCTACGTCGATCATGCACTACGTTGCTTAAGCTTCATCAGCCAGCTGTAACTGTAGTCACCGATTGCTTTACCCTGAAGTCAGCAGGGCTTCTTGGCTGTGTGTCGGCTGTCACTCGGCCTCGGAGCAGGATGTCTTTTTCGCTGTTTGACGAAAAAAAAAAAGAAAAAAAAAAAAAGGAAAAATAAGAAACCTGAACGCGCCAATTAAATGGTTGGTCCCCAAACTTTCTAGCGAAGCAAGGAGGTAAAGTTCCCCTCTCCGAAAATGCTTTTCCTCTTCCTCTCTCAATTTCTCAGTGGGCCAAACCAAGTGTCAAGTTGGAAATGGAGGCTGCAGCGATACATGTACCATCACGACGAGTAGGGTTGGATACGCATGTTCTTGTCCGTCCGGTTTCCGGCTGGGTACGGATTCCCATACTTGCACAGGTAATGAAGACAAACATCTTTTCCGTATTTTCCCCTATTTTTCCTGTTTCTATATTTCTTTCCTTACATTACCGCCAGGTTGTACGTCGCTTATCAGTAATATTATGCTTTTTCCTTTCGAAATGTCCTGCTGACATTGGAATTCTATCTTTCACCTATTTGATCGATGGTCAAGACTTCAGCTTTCAGTGAATCTACGTATGGGTAACTGCAGGCCTCAACTGAACAGAAACCGTATGGCTAGAAGACACAGGCAGATATTAACTGTTGCATGTGAACTTTGAACCCAAGGTGTATCAAGGCTAGATATAACTTGACCAAAAAATTCTATTCAATTCATTCTTCAGATATCGACGAGTGTAGTCCTGCACCAGGCACAAGGCCGATGTGCAGCCAGTCATGCACCAACTTGTGGGGAAGCTATGTGTGCAGCTGTCAGGCAGGGTTTACGCTGGCTGCCGACGGAAGCAACTGTACTGCAAGCAGTAAGACAATTATGTAGTGACACTTGACACAGCTGCCCACGTGCATGTGTGTGTGTGTGTGTGTGTGTGTGTGTGTGCGTGCATGCGTGTGTGTTTCTGACTTTGTAAACACGACACCTACTTTTGCACTGTCCCTTCTTGATGAGTGTTCTTTTTCAGTGCAAGATCAAATAAAAACGAACACAACATTACTTTTGCTTTCTTTGAAGCCATTTGGTTGTTCTTGCTTTTTCTCTCACTTCTTGGTTGTTCTTGCTTTTCTCTCGCTTCTTGAACAGAGCCCGACCCGTTTCTGATTTTTAGCGGCACGTCATCGTCTTCAAATGACATCCGTCGTCTGACGACAGCTGGATCGAGCTATGGATACGTGCAGCAAAACAGAGCGCGCCCATCAGGCATTGACTTCGACTATGCTGAGAACCGGGTCTACTGGACAGATCAGAGTGTGAATCGTATCTCACGGCAGTTCTACAATGTCACGTCAGCCTCAGTAAGGAGACTCCCGTTGCTCCTCAAGCTCCCTAGCATGGTTCTTATGGTTACATTTGGCGAGGTTTGCTTCCTTCAATCAAATTCTGCTTCGTGATCTTTTTGAGAGGTCAGAAGTAGATAGTCTTATCTGGTCCTGTGGTGTGCTGTGCTTTTTAAAATGCCTCCTTGTCAGCAGCTGTCCACTGAGCTCCTTGTTATTTTTTCTTTCTTAGATTTGTGGCATCCCAAATCTTCTCACCAGGTGCTTTACCCCAGAAGCTCTATTATAGCTCTCTCTCTCTCTCTCTCTCTCTCTCTCTCTTTCCTTTAACCAGACTGCCACAATTCAGACCCTTATTGCTTCAAACCTGAATCGGGTGCGTGGTGTGGCTGTGGACTGGATCAATCGCCGCATCTACTGGACCAATGCTGGCAGGGACCTCATTGAGAGCAGCCGCCTCGATGGCTCGGACCGACGGACACTGTACCAGGGCCGCAATGTGAGAAACCCCTATGCCATTGCTGTGGATCCGTATGGCGGGTAGGTCTGAGGCGATTCAGTCGGCAAGGGTTGCTCGTTCGGTTTAATTTTGATTTAACCCTATGACATTCAGGTTTTTTGCCTTTCGATAATCGTGGGAGGGAAGGGCGCCTTTGAAACCCCCCCCCCCCCCCCTCCCTAGCTGTTTCTCTGGACAAGGCAATAGAACAGCAGTTTGTCCTTCAGGCTGGTTTGCGTTGATGTAATGAGTTTTCCGAAGGAGTAACAGGATCAGGGAAGGACTGTTGCACGGTTTGAGAAGGGCCTGGGGAACGTTTTTTTAGACAGTTTTGGTTGTTGTTTGTAGTAAAAGAAATGCGCTGCCACTGTGTGCAAGCTGAGGAATGACCAGGCAATGAAGGATAGGGATAGAGCATAGACATACTTGCAAGGAATGATAGCAGCAGGAAGAGATATTAAACAAATGGCGCTCAGTTTTGGTATATAGCAACGATGTACCTCTTGGAAAGAAAGGAGGTTCATTATCTAATAGAATAAGCAACCATGGCAACCATGGAAGCCAAGATGCTTATATCTAGGCCAGACCAGTCCAGGACAAAGCTTCCCCACCCCCTCCGGGTGAAATGGGATTCACGTGGATGGTGACCCATAGTTCTCTTTCCTCCTTGCTAGTGTGGGTGGAGAGACGACCCTTCTCTCATGGACAGGTTGAGTTAGATTTCAAAGAAAACTTCAAACTATTTCGCCATGTGTGTGTGCGTGTTTGCGATTGTGAATGTATCTTCTTGTTTTGCATTTGGAACAGGTACTTGTACTGGACGGACACCACGTCGGACTCTGTCAACCGTATGCTGCTGTCTGGCTCAGGATTTGCGCAAATAGTCACCGGGTTGAGAAACCCGCTTGCTCTCACTATTGACTTTGAAAGAAATCGCCTGTACTGGATTTCACGGACCTCGCCACCCAAAGTGAGGGCCAGAATGCTCTGTTCTCTTTCTTGTTCCTCCTCCTCCCCCTCCTCCTCCTCCTCCCCTTCTCCTCCCCTCTTCCTCCTCCTTTTTCACCATTCTTTTGGACAAGTCCGCACACAGTTTTAATTGAGGAAGGCAAAGAAAAGAGCAGGGCAATCATCAACGAAAGTCAGAAAG
>JAOWAR010154834.1:0-10951 GCA_028571005.1 Clathrina lutea
GGAAGAACATTTCCTTGCATGGGAAAAGACCCGCCATCCTTCAGCTGAAGAGAACACTCAATGACATGCGTTTCAGTTGGTTTCGGCTCTCTGGATCCAAAGGTGGCAACAGAGAGATGCTCACACAGGCGTCAGTTGATCCAAGGCGTTCAGCTAACTCTTGTGTGAAGAATGTTCGTTGACTGCTACTGTCAAGAAGAGCTCTAGCTGAAACCGCAACCCCACTGCCTGGTGCAGAGGTCGTGATCACAACGGAAGCAGTCTGTAGCAATACCATGCGTGGTGTTGATGAGGAAATGGTGGAAACATGAGTAACCTCTGTAGCTGGTACAGATGCGGGCTCCGACCTGTCAGTAGTGGCATCTGCAGTACCAGTACTAGTATACCGAGGTGATCCAGTAAATGGAGAGACCACAGCATTCATGTGGGATGTTGAGGTTGGGGTGCTTTCCTCGGAGCTATGTGCATGTGTGCCTGAACAAATCAAGGGATGGTGACCAACTTTACGACATCACATGCACTTCCGCTTCTGTCTCAGAGGGCAATTGATAGCTCTGTGCCCCTGCGTTAAGCACACAAAACATGCGCCCAAGTGCAACAGACGAGATTTTCGCGCATTCACGCCAGTGTACTGCATGCAAAGCTTGTGCAAGTGGTTACTACCACAGAACACACACGGTGCCTTCTTGGAAGCCGAAGGGTGTGATGCAGACTCTTTAAGTGAGAAACGTGCTACAGTCTGAGTACCTGTAACGAAAGCACCATCAACAGAGCTCACCTGAGGTACAGTACTCTTAGCTCCGCAGTGCGTCTGGCCGTAACATCTTGCCACATCCTCCTTCACTCGCAGGTATCGTTTGATGGCAGCCCGGAGGGAAGTTACAGTCCAGGCGGAGTTCGTCTGTTCCTCCAATTTCTCCACAACTTCCAAGGGAAATTTCCCAAGCATCTGTCGCAGCAGGACGCGTTGACTATCAAGAGACTCACCAAGAGCCTCGAGCTGCCGGAGGATGCCTTCGATCTGCTCGTTCAACTTTGTCAGATTCTGGACATTGGTAGTGGCACTCACTCCTGGCAACGTACGAAGCTTAGCGTACAGTGTGTCCAAGACCAGATCTTCACGGCAAATTTTTTCCCGGAGGAGAGCCACAGCCGTACGATAGCTCGCAGCCGTAACCAATACGCTAGCGAGCGAATCCTTTGCTGATCCCTTGAGGCAACTCACCAGGTATGAGAACTTGGCTGCATCTGAAATACTCTGTCCCGTGATCGACGCAAGTAGAAAAAAATTCCCAGAAAGATGTGAAGGAGGCGAAATTAAATCGCCGTCAAATGTCGGTAGTTGGATTTTCGGAAGAGTAACTGGAGGAGTTGATCGTGTCGTCTGCACCAGTGGCACCCTCGGAGGTTGAGTCAAAATGCTGGGATACTGAGGTTGAGCAGAAGCCTGTATTAGGGAGAGGCAGCCGCGAAGGCGTCCCAAATACTTTTCCCCGTCCAAAAGAAGCTCAAAGATCGACTGAGGAGCCATCAACATCCACAGCTGCATCGTAGAGCTGCTGTTTGCTCGTGTGGGCTTCCTGCCCTACCTCGAGGCTGTTAAGAAGTTTGTTCCATGATTAGAGAATAGAGTTCACGATAGAAACAGTAGATTGAAGGCGATTGGCAAGGTCCGAAAAAGTAACTGCAAGCTCCGAAGAGGAGTCATAAAGAGAGCAGTTTCCAAGAAGTCCGGAAGCTTCGTCCAGTTGCCTGACCAAGCACGACTTGGCCTGTCCAAGTTTCATCCGCAAATGCCCTGACATTGTTCGCTTAGCTCAAGCTCACAGCGCCATGTTTTGAAGACCGAGTTAGAGAATTAAGAACATAAGCCTGAACCAGAGAATTCCCGTCAAGACACCTCAGCAAGACCAAACATCGTCACCTTCCCATCCTCTCTCCGAAACCAACCATAACCAAAAAACCGAGCCACGCCCCCGCCTTCCATGTTTACAGCTAAATAAATAAAGTATGACTAATGCGAAATCTACAACTTGGCTGCGTGCTCGTCATGACACTCCGTGCCCATAAAAAAAGGAATGTAATGGACACAATAAATACTGAGCAGGGGGCCCCCTCAACAGCCCCACACTCTCCGCCCCAAGGAGAAAAAAGTCAAGGTGAAGAAATGAGCAGGAAGCCAATGTCATGAAAGAAACAAGGCAATGAACAGAGACGTCACTCACTCACTGTCGTCTCAATGTCCAGTCACACAAATGTCACTGCAAATCAAGCTGAGCAAGAAGTCTTGCACCCACCGTGTCAGCTGCAAGTTGCTGTGGTCGTTGCCGACGAGAAACTGGTTGAGGATTTGCGACATTTGAGCTGGACGAGGTGGGTTGACCAATGGTTTGCAGGCTGCCAAGTTCTAAAGGAACAATCTTGTTGACAGGACGAGTGATGCAAGCATCAGAGCTCGTGCGAAGAACAGCAATGCGGCCCGGTGAACTCCATCAGAGCTGGGTGGAAGCTTTGCCACGACGGCCAGCTTTCACTTACAGCGTGGTAGGTCGTCGGAAACAAGAACCACATGCCCAAGCTGGATGTGCTGTTGTGAAGCGACGTGCCTGGATTGAGGAGCGTTCCCGAAGGCTGAGAAGGTACTCTCTCCGCCACATGATCCAAACTGTGTTGATTAGCTTCTGGCCTCTCTTCCATGTTGCTAGAAGCTGCTCAGCAGACGAAGGAACATTGGGTTGGTAATCATCATCATCTGTGTAAGCCGTGCAGGCCGGAGAAAGGCTCATAGGTCTGGAGGAGGCCATCAAGAAATTTGCAGGAGTGAGTGATTGTCCATCCGAGTCAGGGTCGGCATACACATACGTCAGGGGACGTGTGTTGAGGATAGCCTCAACTTCTGTAATGAGGGTCTCCATCTGAATCCGGAATAATCTGGCGACCAATGGCCTTTCGTAGACAGCGTTTCACAAGGCCAACATTCGCTCGTAGGCACCGCCTTGCCAAAGCGCATGTGCCGGAATGAACTTCCAGCGAACGTTTGAAGACGCACAGTACGAATGTACCGACGGATCAGCGATGACGCCGCTCCAGGCGAGATCAAGAGTGTTCTGTGCCAGGTAGAACTGAGGTTCATTGTCGGAGATGACCTGATGCGGCTTACCACGGCGAGCTACAAACCGACGCAATGCGTGGAGGAATGTGGCTGCTGACAAATCAAACACACATTCCAAATGAATGGCCCTAACCACCAGACATGTATAGAGGCATGTCCACACCTTGGCAGATGGGCTGTTACGGCTCTCACAGGTGTACAGGGAACCAAGGTAATCCAACCCAGCATGTTGAAAAGAATCAGAACAATGGATGCGTTCACCTGGAAACGGCAATGTAGGTGGCAGCGTGTACGGGCAGCCCTCATAATGCTTGCAAAGGGGACATGATCTAAACTTGCACTGCACAGCTGCGCGACCGTGGGGTATCCAGTACCGGAGGTGAACACTGGCAAGGGTGTGCGAGACACCTCCGTGCAGTAACTGACGATGCACATCCATAATCACCAGATCTGTGAAGTGAGAAATCCGTGGTAAAAGAATAGGCTGCTTGGCATTGACGGGTAGAGCTGCATGGATGGGCCATCCATGACAACGGAGAAGTCCGTTGTCATCAAGCTGCAAATGGAATGGAGCGCTTGTCGCTTGGTGGACACAGACTGCAGTAACCGGGAGTCCAGAGATGAGATATATATGAACTCGGCAGATGTATTCCAGGTGATGCCCCAGACCTTGACGACGGTGCCAGATGAGACATCTTCTATGGGTAAATGCTGGATCAGCTCCTCGCTATTCGACATCCACTCACGAAGGTTCATGCCAGCATCCTTGAAAATCTTCTTGGAGGTAGTGTAGAGGTCAAGACCTTCAGACACACTAGTAGCTCCAAGTGTGACTTTATCTACGTAGATGTTGCCTTGAATGTGTTTGGCGGCTGGATGGTCCTGATGTGCCAAATGGTGCTTGATTGTTCCCTGCAAAAGGAACGGACTGCAGACCAAGCCAAAGGGCACTCTGCAAAACGGTAAGTGTCAAGGTGGCCATCCATGACATCTGGAGTAGCCTCATCACGATACCACAGGAAGCGGGTAGCATCACGATCTCTGTTGATCTCAATCTGCAAAAATGCCTTCTCAATGTCGAATAGAATGGCTATCGGAAAGGTGTGGAATCGCAACAAACCCCCAACTAAATCCGGAAGAAGAACAGGACCACGGAGTAAGCATTCATTGAGGCTGAGATCTGAGCCGCATTGCCTTGAGGAAGCATCGTAAACAATGCGAAGCTTGGTGGTTGCTTTGCCTGAGGTAAAAACTGGGCAATGCGGTAGGTAGTGCAGATGACTGCTTTCCTCCATGCTCGATGACAACTTTTCAATGACGCCAAGGTCTCGCTGCTGGTGGATGACATCCCGATACCATTGAAACAGTGATCCATCTGCTGCAAACCGCCAAGACAGAGATGACATCCTCTTGAAAGCGACAGCAAAGTTATTTGGAAGGTAAGTGGCATTGTCTTTCCACGGGCAGGAGACAGCATACCGCTTTTCTGCTGTCGAGTACTGCAAGGTGTGGTTGAGATGATCAGTTGCAAGCCTGTCATCAGACATGTCCAGTGATGAGACGCTCATACCTAGCGTTTCGAGCTTCCAAAAGTCATCCAGCTGCCACAGACGAAGGAAGACATGGTAGTCGTAAAAACTGACACCGGGAGCTGACCCTGCACTGTGTCTACGTCAGGCAGCCACGAGCTGGTGAGAGCATAACCAAGCTTGGAATGCAAAAGAAACAGGGTAGGGAGATCCGATTCTCCAGTGACAGTAAAGCCCACAGGTAATCAGCACCAATCAACAAGTCAATGGTGTTGTCATCTGGCTCTGTTGGAATGGTATCTGCGAGATTACTGGATGAGAATGAGCATGAATGCATTAACTCAATGTCCTTGGCAGGTAGAGCACCGCGATGGATAGCAGGTGTGATGATAGGAAGAACATTTCCTTGCATGTCAAAAGACCCGCCATCCCTCAGCTGAGGAGTACACTCAATGACATGCGTTTCAGTCGGTTTGGGCTCTCTGGATCCAAAGGTGGCAACCGTAGAGATGCTCACCCCGGCCGTCGGTTGATCCAAGGCGTTCAGCCAACTCTTGTGTGAAGAACGTTCGTTGACTGCCACTGTCAAGAAGAGCTTTAGCTGAAACTGAAACCCCACTGCCTGATGCAGAGGTAGTAATCAAAACGCATACCATGCGCGGTGCTGATGAGGAAATGCTGGAGACATGAGTAACCTCTGTAGCTGGTGCAGATGCCAGATCCGACCTGTCAGTAGTAGCAGCACTTGCAGTATTAGTACTAGTATTCTGAGGTGATCCAGTAGATGGAGAGACCACAGCATTCATGTGGGATGTTGAGGTTGGGGTACTTTCCTCGGAGCTACGTGTATGTGTGCCTGAACAAATCAAGGGATGGTGACCAACTTTACGACATCGTATGCACTTCCGCTTCTGTCTCAGAGGGCAATTCATAGCTCTGTGCCCCTGCGCTAAGCATACAAAACATGCGCCCAAGTGCAACAGACGAGATTTTCGCGCATTCACACCAGTGTAGTGCATGCAAGGCTTGTGCAAGTGGTTAGCACGACAGAACACACACGGGGCCTTCTTGGAAGCTGAAGGATGTGTTGCAGACTCTTTAAGTGAGAAACTTGCTACAGCCTGAGTACCTGTAGCGAAAGCACCATCAAGAAAGTTCACCTGAGGTACAGTACTCTTAGCTCCGCAGTGCGTCTGTTCGTAACCTCTTGCCGCATCCTCCTTCACTCTCAGGTATCGTTTGATGGTAGCCCGGAGGAAAGTTACAGTACAGGCGGATTCTCACTGTTCTTCCAATTACTCCACAACTTCCAAGGGAAATTTCCCAAGCATCTGTTGCGGCAGGACGCGTTGACTATCAAGAGACTCACCAAGAGCCTCGAGCTGCCGGAGGATGCCTTCGACCTGCTTGTTCAACTTTGTCAGATTCTGGACACTGGTAGTGGCACTCGCTCCTGGCAACGTACCAAGCTTAGCGTACAGCGTGTCCAAGACCAGACCCTCACGGCCAAAGACTTCCCGGAGGAGAGCCACAGCCGTACAATAGTTCGCAGCCGTAACCGAACGCTAGTGAGCGAATCCTTTCCTGATCCCTTGAGGCAACTCAGCAGGTATGAGAACTTGGCGGCATCCGATATACTCTGTCCATCGACGCAAGTAGAAAAAATTTCCCAGAAAGATGTGAAGGAGGCGACATCGCCATCGAATGTCGGTAGTTGGATTTTCGGAAGAGAGACTGGAGGAGTCGATCGTACGCGTGTCGTCTGCACCAGTGGCACCCTCGGAGGTTGAGTCAAAACGCCGGGAGACTGAGCTTGAGCAGAAGCCTGTACTAGGGAGAGGCGGCCGCGAAGGCGTCCCAAGTACTCTTCCCCGTCCAACAGAAGCTCAAAGATCGAGGAGCCATCAATTCCCCAGCTGCATCGTAGAGCTGCTGTTCGTTCGTGTGGGCTTCCTGCCCTACGTCGAGGCAGTTAAAAAGTTCGTTCCATGATTTGAGAGTAAAATCCACAATAGAAACAGTAGATTGAAGGCGATTGGCAATGTCCGAAAAAGTAACTGCAAGCGCCGAAGAGGAGACATAAAGAGAGGAGTTTCCAAGAAGTCCGGAAGCTTCGTCCAGTTGCCTGACCAAGCGCGACTTCGCCGGTCCAAGTTTCATCCGCAAGTGCCCCGACATTGTTCGCTCAGCTCAAGTCCCCAGCGCCATGTTTTGAAGACCGAGTTAGAGAATTAAGAACAGAAGCCTGTACCAGAGAATTCCCGTCAAGACAACTCAGCAAGACCAAACATCGTCACCTTCCAATTCTCTCTATCACTCTCTCCAAAACCAACCACAACCAAAACCCTGTAAATAACTATGACTAATGCGTAATCTACAACTTGGCTGCGTGCTCGTTAAATCCGAGCCACGCCCCCGCCTTCCATGTTTACAATTACAAAATAAGTAAACTATGACTCGTAATCTACAACTTGGCTGCGTGCACGTACTCGTCACGACACTTGAAAGCACCTGCCATCCCCTTTGCATAATAGATATACATCATGGGACTGCCGTGAGATGCACCGGGTAGAACGGCAATCAGGCAGTGGTCTAATGCAGGCGGAAAACCAAGTATAACACAATGTATATACCCCAAGAGAGCTGGCTGCCTGAAATTTCCATGGCAGTTTGAGAGAGCAAGGCGCTGAACATTTAACCTTTCTAAACTAAATTGGGTAAGTGGACCCTGCTTATTTCCACATGCTCTGTGACGTTGGGCGTTCAGAGGTTTACAGAAGAGGTATTGCGTGCACGATTGAGCGCCCAAGCCTAGGGTCGTAGAAAAGCGATGATGCATGCCCGCTGTGCATCGACTATTTGTTCAGGCAATTGTGCTTGATTGCCAAAAACAAAGTGAATTTTTGGAGAGCATCCGTAAGCTTCTGACCACGAATTAGCCATATGCATCAAAAACAACAAAATTAATAACTTGAATTGTGCACCAAAGCAACTACCGCGGGCGTGTGGTATGCCGGCGTGTGGATCCTCAATCCATACAGTCGTCTTTGGCATGGACTTGCCTGCATCCGATCTAGCCTCCTCATTAATGCTGGCCTGCAAGAAATGTTCCCCATCTAGACGCGAAGTATAATGTAACACGAGCTGTACGCGTAGATGTTCGTATTAAATATGGCGTGTGAAATAGGGCGTGTGAAATAGGGCGTGTGAAATATGGCCATTGAAAGAGACAGCCTACATTTGTAATTTAATTATTAGGCCGTGTTATTGGATTCCGGAGATTTTAATTGTTGAAACAACATTTCATTTCTCACCCTCGTTGTAAAACAATTGTAGAGTCTAACAACACACCAAAGACGGTGAAGGCAAAATTTGCCTGTTTTGAAGATGAAACAATAACTAATGACACACAAACCAAATGTTTAGGTATGTAACACCATCATTATTGGGGACCTTACAGGATAGGGAGACAAAGCTATGTAATTCTGTAGGAAAAGCCAGCTCAATCATGAAGATGGGAAACAATCTCAAAGAGAGAACAGCTACCAAACACTTGCATATCTCGCTTCCGTTTACGTGACATAGGCAGACACAAGATTCCATTTCTGAAAGTCGAATAGCGTGTCCCGGTTATTGTGTTTCACTTCCAACAGGCCAAGTAATCATTAATACAGTTCGTTGTGCCTGTGGTAGGTATGGTCTTGGTCATTTTGAAGAGGACAGCTGGCTTCTCCCCGACGCAACAAAGAAACATTGAGGCAAAGTTCAATACTAATCAACAGAGAAGCAATGTTGGTAACTGACACGTAGAGCGAGGAAAAGTGTGGTTAAGTAAGAGACGTTTCGGTGCACTGCACCATCATCAGTCTAGACGAAAGGATCTGGTCGGTAGGACAAGCTTGTTTTCCTCGCTCTCCGTGTTAGTTATCAACATTGCTTCTCTGTTGATTAATACTTTAAAATGAGAGTGAGAACTACAAGATCAACCCTTCTCCTTATGAAGTTCAATACATCACATCAGGGAAAGATATGTGACCTCACGTAGGAAGGAAATATATCGACTGAAGAAGATTATACAAACAAAGCACGTCTGAAACGAATCCTGTCAAACACGAACTCTTCCTGAATCTCTCTGCCCAATCCGGACGAATCGGAGTCCTTCTTCCTACTGTATATAGTTTTTCTAAGCACTCGGTCTCCTTCTTTTCTCAATCCAGGACAAGCGAAAATACATTTGCATCATTTAGCTGACAATTTTATGCAAATTGGCATTTTGCCGCGATCCACCGACGCACTGCCAAAGGTTGGAAAGTGACTGTCTAGCTCCGAGAGGCGGGATATCTCAAATCGGGTGAACTCACTTTCCGTAACACTCAGGGAGTGGCGGTGAGGGTGGGGGAGGGGAGAATGAAGCTGATTGAACTGACTTCCAAACAGTTTAGGAAATCGAGAGAGAGGGAAAAAGAGAGAGAGAGAGCGTGTGCAAAAGAGAGGAGCGTGTGTGTGAGTGCATGTGTGTGCCTCTCTCTCTCTCTCTCTCTCTCTCTCTCTCTCTCTGAGAGTGTGTGTGAGAAAGAAAGAGAGGGAGAGGGATCGAGAGAGAGAGAGAGAGAGAGAGAACGGCTGATCGTGAGCTACTGGCTTCATTCGCGGTAGCATCATAATAATTCATGATGCATATGCATCGATCTCGACGGGCCCATCGCGTTCCAAGCGTCGCATGATTTATCGCAGGCCAGCCCCGACTGTCTTAGCTGTAGGTTGGACACGTGTTGACACCGAGACCTATGGTCGGCCGAGCGTGTCCACCTTCACCGCCGTTTTGCTCCCTATTCCCCATTTGTGATGGAGTTTTGGTTTCACAGTGAAAAAGGTCTTTCTAGCCTAGGCATTCATGTCGGTGAGGCAGAAATTGTCCCACTGAACCTTCGGGGTTTGGAAGGTTTAGGACCACCTCACGGAGGTGTTTTCCGTAGGTGTTTTCAAGGTACACCTCATCTAGGAAACTTGAGCTGTTTTCTTGATCTTGGGACCCCAAAAAAGTGACCAGAAAATAGACCAGTAAGGAGAAAGAGGTATTTTCCTGAAGTGAGGGGCGATTGAGTAAAGGAAAAAAAAGAAAAAAAAAGGTCCTCAGAAAGCATAGTCACTGAAGAGACAATCAGTTAGGAAAAGGAGGTGTTTTCTTTGCTGCCAGTTAACGTTAAAATGAGGTGTTTTCCCGACTTTGCTGCCAGTTAGCAAAAGAAAACAGCTATTTTGTATATGTTGTATCCCCATGAAATGCTCTTGAAGATTCGTTTGAGCTCTGACAAGTTGCGCGAGCGTGGAGCCACTGCAGTCCGCAAGCATCACAAATCTCGCCTCGTTTATTTCAATCTGTGCTTGAACACTGTTCCAATCATTCACTTGGGTACAATTTTTGGATGTCTGCCCATTCTAGTGTGTATGATTCTTTCGGAGTTCAGGGAGCTAGCTCCCTCGCAAGCCTCGTACCTTCTGTATTATGAATCCGTGAAGTATGAGCTTGAAATACAGTAGACGGACCCAAGAATTTCTCCAATGCCCTCTAGGTCGCTCTGTTTTGTTTCTTTTTTTCTTTGTCTGAATTTTACCCAAAACTTTGCCTTTGAATTCAAACGCCTCAAGTACAATGGAGCTCTTCACCTAAGGGTTCACCTATGGGCAAGTGCATCTATTTCCTTAGCCACGCGGAAGATACTGCAGCAGATACCGAGCACCCTAGGTCAGTGGTTGGGCTTACAAAAAAACGAAGAAAAAGAAAAACAAACCTACATCTTGACATCAAATCTTCACGCACTCACCACAACACGAACCTCGGAAACACCTGTGTAATTCTTGCATCATCTTTTCACGTCTTCTGCGCGGATCTTCACACGCTCAATGACCCCCTCCACCAAACCCTTCCCTAGACTGTAGACAACATCCCTAAAAAACCCTTTCATGATGCATATGCGGCACTGCTCCCGATGCAAGCGCGCGGACCAAGCTGGGCGGTTCCCCACATGCCTTTCCAGTAGGCGAGTGGTGGCTAGCCGTAACTACGATAGACGTTTACAGGAAAAGACCCTAACCGGAGAAGAGGGCGGAAAATTTTGGAGAGGTTCGGATAAACCTGCGAAATGATCCCCAACCTCCTTTGCGTCCTGGCGAAGTGAAGGGCAGCTGTTGAGGATCACCATCACATGGTCTGCAGAGATTTGATTGATCACGAAAGTCTTCAGGGCTTTGTGAACGTTGTTTCCCACGAATGCTCCCCAGTGCTTAGCTTGTCACTGGATGCTGTTGT
>JAOWAR010154845.1:0-10950 GCA_028571005.1 Clathrina lutea
GTGTCCATGCCTTACTACCAGCCGAACTGCCCAATGCAAGATACAGAATCGACGCCCGTATAGACGCCAACCTCACGTAGTCCAAACTTGAAATTGCCGCCATTCTTGCGTAATCACTTGGTGCCAGCACCGCGACTTTGAAAATCGTAATACGTTTTTCAAAGCCGCAGGCGCCGTCGCAGTGCAACTGTCACAAGCTTAAGGCGCTATGTGCAGCGCGTAGGGTCGGAGTCTACGACCGTACTTTTGTACCACACTCCACTCACAGCAGCAGCAGGGCGTCTGGCAGAAATTGACCGAATCATCTACATGTACAAATGAAACTTGTAAAAAGCTGCATGAAGTCATACCCTTCGCGCGGCGCGCTGTGGCATGTCTGCAAGTCAACTCATTTGGCTGACAAAAATCCCGAACAAGCCTCAAAAGCTGCTTTTAGCCTCTATACAGCCGTCATGAGAATTTGAAGCTGTCGGCTCAGTTTTTCGCCGGTCCTACGGGGAAGGCTGGTGCTTGGCCACGATACGGCATGCTGTGCGGGCCAAGGACTGAAAAAGGTTGCCCTTGTATGTTACATCCGGATGTCACAATGTGAAGTTGCAAACATGTAGCTTTTTTTTTTCAAGGTCGCCCGGCCCCAGAGCGAACGAAAAATGGACTTTGACCATTTGCCGATTTGGGCTCATCTTACAAGAGTTCACGAGTCGGAACTTGCCTGGGAGCCTGCACAGAGAACAAGTTTTGCTGAAGTTGCCAGCTGTTTTCTTTTTTAATCTTTTTCCCCTGCGGTGATAATCCTCAGCTTTTCTGTTAAACAAAGGTCGCATCGTTTTGATTCACTGGCACATGGGTGTACTCCGGTTGTCAGTGATCGACCAGACGATCTTGAAGTTCTTCTCACGGTGTTTTAGCCCCCAAACATCCTTGCACGTGCTTGGCCAATTCGGTGCTGCTATCTTTCATGTCGGAACGATGTCAGGTGGTTTGCATGCCGTTGTTTAAACGTAGCGTACTTCTGTCAGGCCAATGTATTCCTTGACCATGCCACCATCGCTGCAAGAAACTGTCCCCTTGCATACTACGCAGTCCGTCTTACACTTTCCTCCCATCGGATATTCGTCCCTTGAGCGACAGTTGCATTTCGGGTATGGCCGTTTCGGGTAGCGCAGTTTTCGGTTGTGACTGCTGAGAACACTAACCATGTTTGGCATGCAACAGTGACTCGCGTTTCGAGTGTTCCTATTAAACTTGCCCAAGCTGGATGGCTTAGGAAAGTGTTTGCTGTTCAGCTCGGTGCAGAAAACGGCGCCCAAGATTGATGGCCTGGTAAGATTATCTTGCGGTAAGATTGGGTGGAACCAAAAAATGTTCCTCTCTTGGGGGTTCGCTACACGTTCAGCACTTACTGAGTAAGACTCAGAATGACGTAACCGATTGACATCGATGAGCGACGTAACCGATTGACATCGACGAGTGCAAAATTCAGTCAATTCAGATGTTCATTTCTTTTGTTTTCCTTTTGCTTCTTAATATAAGTGTTCCTCGCCTCTGACTCTTTGAGCGAGTTCTGGCAAGTCATGGGGATTCATGTGCGTGCTCGTGTATGAACTAAAATTCCTCCTTCCACTCCCCGGCCACCAAACGAGTATGAACTAAAATTCCTCCCTCCCCACCAGACGTTTATGAACTGAAGTCCCTCCCTCCCCACCAGACGTGCATGAACTAAACTCCCTCCCTCCCTGCAGACGTCCCAATAATCCTGGTACAGTACCTCCTGTCATCATAACTGCAGTTTCTCTTTCACCGAGTAACTCTTTAACGGCGAGGACGGCGCATACTGCCATAGTCCATCATCGATAGTCTGCCGACTCGCTGCTCCAACTGCCAAAAATGGCTGAGGTATTACTGTTGGTTCGGCGAGCTGGCAAAGTTTTTTTCTTATCACAACGCGAATGAATATAAGGAAATAAAGAGGATTAAGCAGAAGAAAGAGAAAATAAACATTGAGAAAAGAGGATAGAGAGAACGGTCTCAAAGGGATTTTGGATGTGCGCTAGGCAGCAAGCTTTCAAGACACCGTGCGGCCAGTCGGCCGCTGGTTTGTGGCTCGTCGGCCAGTTTTTCAGTTGAGGCCTGGCCTTCGAGGCTGCTTCCCGTAGCTTCCCGTCTGACTCAGTCTGTGCAAAAGGAGAAGGAAGGGAAATAAAAGCCTTCGCATGAATTATTTTATCTCAGCAAGATAATCAATCCAGCTAGCTCAGTCCTTTTCGAATCAGTTTCGGACTTCGATCGGCACCGAGGAAGTTGCGCACATACATGACAAGTAGCTACCAACCCCGATCTTTTAACATGCCAAAACCCAATCAACTTTGACTTTGAAATGTTATCTCCGGGCCACGCGCCAGACGCAGACGCAGCCAGCCATATAGTGACAGGATAAGTATGCGTGGGCATGATCTGACACAGCGACATGTCGACGTACACGTGCTTCTCTCCGCCGCAACGTCTCTCACTGTCTCAGCTGACCGCAAGTGAAATTGCGCACGCGCGGCGAAGGGATCCAGCTACTTACGAACAGTCTACATGGTCTAGATGCGCCAGCAAGGTTTCGCTTCACCCCTTCATCCAGAGAAGGAAGGAAGGGAACGTCACAAGCGGCTGGCTTGGTCTGGCCTGTTTTCGTGCAACGACCCCTCCCTTCGAGACCGGCGTTCTTTGTCGGTGAAGACGTGCGGGCCGTTCTCTTGGGTGGACGCGGCCAGCTATAGCTATGTCTGGCTCGCTGAACGTCACCGTCAGGAGCGCGGCCAACTTGCCCAACTTGGAGAGGTTTGGAAAAAGCGACCCGCTCTGCGTTGTCTCTTTCCATGGTAGGCAGGTGCCGATAGGCTTGCTTGGCTTGCCTCTGCTTTGGTGAAATTTGGTTGTGCGTATATGATGCATCCTGCGACCGAACAGTTTGAGATGAGACGACTTCTTGTGGTTGTCGGTGGTGGGATGTGTGGTTTCAGGTCTGGTGAAAGTCGCGTTCTTTTTTTTTTTCTTTCGTTGCATCTTTCTTGCTCCACGTTTTCAGTTGTTTCTTTGTCTGTGGCTGTCTCTAGCTGGTGCGTTCGTGTGTGTTTGTGCGCACTGATGCCGTGAATACCTGAAGATTTTTAGGCTCGGAACCATGCATCTGTGCGTTGCGGACCCACTCGAGATAGGCGGTGGGTGACTGAATCTCTCTTCTATCGTTTACAGGCGTGAAGAATTCAACGAAGGAAAAGAAAGGAGAGCTTAATCCGACCTGGGATGAGGTGAGTTTGCAGTACGTCTTCGAAGAGGGTTAGGCCTTTGGTACCCGAATCCGCACTAATGGATGCAGCTAGGTGTATCATGGTGAATGGCTGCCTGCGCTTATGGTATGCAGAAGAAGCACCGATAAAGTCGAAGCTTAGTGTTGTTAGTATCCAGGCGTGCTCCGTCCTCTTCGCCCTCAGTGCAGATGAACTGCCGCCGACAGCTGGACAGTGCCGTGCACTGACAGACCATACCCCGTGCACACCGTTACTTGATGGGGTCAGTCCGTGTACTTCTGAACCCGGTCGGCAAACCTCTTCGCTGTTTCCGTGTTGGTGATCTGGCGGTGCGGTATGTGCACCGATAATCGGCGATATGTCTCAGCTTTTTGGCTCGCACAAAGGCACACTTAAACGTTGTCTTTGAGGCCAGGTTTCCCAAATCGTCTTATGCGAATGCAGGTTGCGTAAAGTCAATAGCTGCTTTCCATTTGGGTCTCGTAACCAAGCCTCAAAAGGCCATTTGTGGAGCGGTCGGAACCGGCTTGATCTTAGATGCGGAAAAGATTCCAAAGAAAATGAAGGAAAAAAAACTCACTGAAAGCAACGCGTGCAGAGGGATGATTACAGGTCTTGGCAATCGCCGAGCTTGACTGATGCTTGATAGTTGTGTGTTAAGCGGGGTCAACGCCAGACCAGATCGCCTTACTGCACGAAGTGTTGCCTTTGTTCACGCAGAGGCTAGCGCAGCTCTACGCTCCTTATCAACCACACCCAGTCCAATCACACCCCTAAGGCAAACGAAATTTAATATAGAAGATGGACGCAGGAAAAGAAACGAGTAGCAACTGCTTTCACAGCTCTTCTCTGTGTTTAACGTTGCTGAGCACACTCGGCTGGCAAAGGGCTCAAAGCAAGAACTCTTTTACCTTTCCAAGATGGTTTTATTGGCATTACCTCGAGGCATCTGGGCTGCAAAGCACTGTTGAAATTATGTTTCAACTTGGAGGACGTTTTGTGTGCAGCACAGTTATACTTTATCCTGTTAAAGCTGCTGGTCTGGGGAAAGCTTGCATCTTGCGGTATGCCATGGTGTTGGTAGTGTGGGCGCATGAATGGATGGGAGGCATCTAACAACCAGAACTGACACTAAAGCAGTGGAGAATGTTGTTTTCAATTTTGAAGGATGCTTATTATCCCTTTTATTACTGCACTATTTGTATGTGAGATTATGGCATCATCTTTCGTGTCACATCGTGAAACCGAGAGACAGATTGTGTGGACAATGACATTTTCTGAAAGAAATTTCACCAAGGAATGAGAATTTCCAGAGCGTTTTACAATTTATCGAATGAATTCGACCCTTGAACCTGTAATAACCTTGATTTGTACAAATGTGGTATGGGGTAGGTTGACAGCAGAAAATTAGTTAACAACAAAAAAAAGGTCCCAGACAAAGGCAAGTGGACGTGAGCGTTTTGTCACCGCTACCATCATAACCATCACTTCCGTAGTCATCAGCACCAACACCGCAGCCATTGCTTCAACCTCTTGACAATCCCCTCCTTGCTCCTTTCCTTGCTCCTCTTCCAAGACCTGTGCCACGTCCAAGGTGTCCAAGGGTGAGCACAACAACTACCACAATCATTACTATGGTCTTGACCTCGATGAAGCTGTTGTCTGTCTCGTTCGAAAGAATGCAAGCATAAGCCCTTGTTTTCTATGAGCTCATCCTCTCCTGCGGACTACACTCTCCGTAAGAAAGGCCCAGCGACCCCCATCCACCGACGACTCTATGCCTGACCAAGGCAAGATGTTCATGGCCAAATGAAGAATCAGCCTCGGAGCATTCCTTTACTAGACAATTTCAGAATCCCAGCTTGCGTCTGCCTAAAGCAACAACAACACAACTCCAAAGCTTCGAACAACAACAAGAAAAACTCTAAAGCTTCATCAAAATCTGTCTCCATTGCTGAGCGTGAGAACGATTGTGCACCTTTGAGTGAGAAAGCACTGAGCTCTGACTGCTTCTTTCTCAGAATGTTTCAATCCCGATGGCAGGCAATCTTCGAAGAAATTGAAAGCCTAGCAACTACAGATGTCCTCTAACTCAGGCATTTTGTGCATAACAATTGCAGATCAGAGCAAAAACGATCAGGCCTACTTCATCAACCGATATTGCTTGATATTTTGACTGGCGCACTTTTAGTTTTTGAAGCCAATAGTTTTGATTCAACCGTTGTTCCTTTCTTTTTTTCTTTTGTTTTTTTCTTATTGTCATTGGTCAACTATTTCTTGCTTCCCTTTTTTTGCCCAGCAATTCAGCTGGCCTTTACAGAACCCGCTGCGCAGTGATGACCGGCTTCAGGTGCAGATTTTTGACTGGGAGCGAGCTGGCAGCAACAAGTGAGCCTTGCAGATGTTCTCAATTTTTTTCCTTCTTTGCAAGTTATCTTGAATCTGAAGATGTGCCTGTTTCACTCTTGCTGCATTGTTTCACTTGTGAGAAATTAAATTGACTTCGTTTTTGTGTCCATCCCCGTCTTTCTTCCCTTGTTTCTTCATCTCTCTCTCTCCAGCCTTCTCTCTGTTTTTTGGTAACCAATTCCCTAAGCAAGTCAGGCATTTATCAAACTGTGAAAATTAACTTGAAGCTCTTGAATAATCTTTTCGTCTGTCTGTTCCCAGGCTCATGGGCCAAGTGGATGTCAGTCTTCGCGACCTGGTCAACTCGGGCAGTATGGAGTGCGAGCAACAGTTGAAGAACGGGCAGGGAGAACAGATCACTGTAAGCGTTGGCAAGCATCATGGATATGAAAATCTGATTCGGACTCCTTTTAGCTGCTTTGAGAGGACGTTGTATAAAAGCTTGGTGACTACTTTGATAGACATGTTTGTTTACACATCAATATCTATTCCTTTTTGTTATGCGGAGGGCCTCTTTGTTATTCCTGTGGATAAACAATCACCATTGCTCAAAGTGGTGTTCTCTTTAAATGTTTCTCTTCCCAAAAATAGGCATCTGTCTCTCTGGCGATGTCTTACCAAGCTCCACCAAGTGACAAGGAAGGCGGTGGTGGTGGTGGTGGTGGAAGTGAGGAGGCAGACTACGGTGGTGGCGGCGGTGGCGGCGGTGATGATGAAGGAGAGGAAGATGCACCCACCGCTGATGAAGCCGCAGGCGGTGCTGCATCTGCTCCTGGGGTTGTGTTGGGCGGCGGAGGAGAAGGTGGAAAGGCTGCACGAAGGTTTGTAGCAACCTCTTTCTGTCAAATGGTATTCGTACTGGTGTGGTCTTGTGCTCGTAGCACATGATGTCTAGCTTCAATCTTCCAAACGTTTCTCTGCTGAACTCATTTTTTTTTTCGTTTCGTTCTTTTGTGCTTTGATGTGATCCAGGGCCATGTTAAAGCGACGAAGAGCCAACCGCGCGAACCTGCCAAAGAAGCCATGCGACTTCCAGGTTTGTGGCAGATACTGTTGTTTGAAATGAAACTGCAGACAGCACTGTTTCGGCCTTCATGGTCTCATCAGTGCGGTACAGAAGCTGAGATGAAGTTGCAAAAAAGCCAAGACTTTATCACTCCCCTGTTTAATATATGTATTTCTGTCAAATTCCAGCCATCTTCATAGTTGATCACAATCGTTGTCGTGGTTGTGTTCTGGTCCTCTCTTCAAACAGGTTCGCATCCATGTCATCGAGGCTCGCAAGCTTGTTGGCCAGAACATCAACCCAGTGGTCAATGTTCGAGTCTTTGATCAAGTGCAGCCAACCACTGTGAAGAAGGGAACGAACCGACCGTTATTTGACCAGGTAGGACTTCTTCAACTTTGAGCTACTCCTGTCCTATTGACAACAAACTTTAGGAGTCCTTCTGTCTCTCTCTCTCTCTCCCCTTTCCCCTTCTCTTTCTCTTTGTCTTTCTGTGAATGTGCCGAATTCTCTTCTTGTCTACTTGGTGCTGTTTCCTTCTATTTTTTTTCTTATTTTGTGTGTAAATTTAATGCCTTTTTGATTTTTGTCCTGACTGTGCTTTTAGACCTTCTATTTCACGTTCAATATGGCTCCGCGTGAGTTCTTGGACAAGATAGTCACGTTTGAGGTACGTAGGATTCGTTCAACAAAGCTGCGTCCTCTCCACCAGATATGTTTGGACGCACACCAGCATGTCCTGCCGATGTTGCCATATTTTATCGTGGCATCTCCAGACCATATACGCATGGGAATCCACCCTTTTTTACTTTTTTTTTTAAGGGCCAGGGGTGTCCGAAGTGTTGGATGTCTCTGAGTGGATATCTTCAGATGATCAAAGAGAGCGACCATGGAGCGTTTAGGTTACAGCAAGTGCTCATCAGCTTAGACAGGGTCTACAATGCCCCACAAAGTGGCACTTCATGACACCAGTTTGGTTTTGTGCTGTAGAAGGATAATCTATCTATCTCTCTAAGTATCTCTGCCTATCTTCCTCTCTCTCCCTCCCCCCCCCCCCCCCTCTCTCTCTCGTACTTAGCTGTGCAATTTTTCCTGCTTTTGCCTTTTTTGCCTTTTTTTTTTCTTTTTTCTTTTAATTTCTTGACGCGCAGGTGATGAACTCTCGCACTCTGCGATCAGATGCCTTGATTGGTTCGTTCCAGGTAAGTACAGTTGCCAGCTATGCTTAGGTTGATATGGTTCACGTCAGTTGTTTTTGAAAGAGTTTTGCTCCTGCTGCCGAATGTCGGATGCTGCCGAATGTCGGATGCTGCCGAATGTCGGATGCTGCCGAATGTCGGATGCTGCCGAATGTCGGAGCAGTAATTCAAGACTAAAACCCAGATAAACCCATTCTAGTGATGAAGCTGAGTGTGACCAGTGATTGTTATCAAGCATTGTGAAGGTAGACATCTTTCCACTTGAGTAGATTTGATGAGTCGTGCGGGACGTTCATCTTTGCTTTTCTTGTTGCTGTTGTTTTATGTTTGACTCTCTCTCTCTCTCTCTCTCTCTCTCTCTCTCTGTCTCTCTCTCTCTGTCTGTCTGTCTGTGTGGGTCTCTCTCTCTCTCTCTTCCTCACTCACACACACACACCTTTCTTTTTCATTATGACACACACACACACACACACACACTCCACAATCTTTCTTCCCTGTGTTGCAGTTTGACACTGGGCTCTGCTATGACTTTGAACGTGAGTTCTTTGCTTTAGTTTCCATCCTCAACTTATTAGGATTGCGCCAAAACCCTTAGACTGTTTCCGAATTGATCTCCTTGTGTCTGCTTGGTTTAATTAATGTTTTGCTGTTTGCTCACTGCTTCATGGGAAAGATGGGAAAGAGGAGATTCTTTTGTCCATGCAGACCACAGCATCATTCAGAAATGGCTTTTGTTGACAAACCCGCTGGACCCTAACGGCGGTCCAAAGGTGAGCTTTCCAAGACCATCGGCCATGTTTGAGAGCTACCCAATCATCCATGAACGAATGTGGCGTTGTTTTCTTGGTTGAATGAAGGCAGTTAACTATCGAAATCTGGACAGTTTTAATTTAAGTTTATCTGCTAAGGTTTGCTTGAAACTTCTGTCCACCGTGCTCTTGGTGACAGGTGGAGAACGTTAACTGTCCAAACTTTGAACGGCAACACTTAAAATCGGCAGAAAACGCTAATCGTCCTATGTTGGGTCTTAAAGCATGCTTGAATTGATGGCATTTTTTTGGCGTATGCTTTGCCATGCCCTGATGCTCTTTCAGGGTTATCTGAAGGTCAGCGCGTCAGTCATTGGGCCGCATGATGATGTCAAGGTGAGAATTGCGATTCTGCATTTCTCTTCTTTTGTCCCTGCTTGTCTCTACCTTCTTGCCAGAAAGTCATGCCGAGCATTCTCAAACAAATTTTCAAAGTTCAAAGGTTCATGTTAGTGGTGAACTGAAGGGAAGAAGAAAAGATACTTATCCTCTCCTTGATTTATTTTTGTGTTTTTGCCACTTTAGCCACACCCGAAAGCGGTCCTTGACGACAACTGTGACATCGAGTCGTAAGTACTGTGTCTTTTTCATCTGTTACATCTGGAAATGGCCGAGTACGTGTGCTTCATGAGGTGTAGAAGGCTAATGTTGCTGTAGTGATGTACACTGAATGGTTTTGCTGTTGCATTTTGCAGGAACTTGCTGCGTCCGGCCGGCGTGG
This sequence comes from Clathrina lutea, assembly GCA_028571005.1. NCBI lineage: Eukaryota > Metazoa > Porifera > Calcarea > Clathrinida > Clathrinidae > Clathrina > Clathrina lutea. The sequence continues at coordinate 9,441 of JAOWAR010154845.1, forward strand.
AGCTTGCTCCTTGCACATTCACGGTGCGCTTGTACCGTGCTGAAGATGTTCCGCAGAGTAGGTGGTTTTGGTTCCGTTTTTTTTTTTTCTTTTCTTGGGGCATATGGGAGGAAACCTTCTTGATGCGTGATTGCCCGGTGGTTATTGGTGATGTGACTGATTTATTCTGTTGCTGCTACTCTCTCTCTCTCTCTCTCTCTCTCTCTCTCTCTCTCTCTCTCTCTCCCTCCCTCCCTCTCTCTCTCCCTCCCTCCCTTTTTTCTTCTTCCTCCTCTCTTTCAGTGGACACTGCGCTTTTCGAGGGTATGAAGAAGGTGCTTGGTGTTGGAGGCAAGGTAAATATCTAGAAGAGCATTGATGTAATCTTTCGTAGACGTGTCCGCTAACCTGTAAGAGACACTGAAATATGTATTGGCTTTTGCGTGTTTCAGAAAAAGAAGGAGCTCGTCGATCCGTATGTGGTGATGAGTTTTGCTGGAAACAAGGTGAGAAACTTTTGAGAAACGTTTATCCTAAACTGTAGACCGTCCATTTGCGCTGCAGAGCTGGTTTTGGTTGGTTTGTGGTTTGTTTCTATGTACACCTTCCGATTTTTTTGCAGATGTGTGTCTCTCCTGTTGGAGGCTTTTCTCAAGTTTTGCTTTTGCTTCTGTTTGCAAACTAGAGCAAGACAACTGTTTTGTACAACAACGAGAACCCGGAGTGGCAGGAACAGCTCCAAGTTGGTTGCAAGGTAAGCGATCACGACCAGTCTCTTTAACAGGGTAACCATCGTATGCATATACGTCCAAGAAGATGATGCTGCATGCTGGGGTTTCGTGGACTGCACGGAATTCACATCAGACGATTTCCTCCCTTAATTTTGTTTGGACAATTTCTTTCAGTGCACATTTTGTTTGCTGTGACAAATTAGGTCATTAGCACTTTTCTTTAATATTTGTTACCGTTGACCTCACAGTGCATCACGCTTTTCCTTTTATGGGAGCACTTTTACGAGCTTTCAATTCACTTGTCCTTATTTTTTTGTCTGAGGAATTTTTCTTGTGCATTACGTTGGGACAAGTGTATCTTTCCTTGTACAACTGTGGCAGAGGACTAGTGTTTTCAAGAAGAGAAATGCTCACTGGCAACAGGGTTGATTCTCGTCGTTCTTGTTTTCCCTGATCAAGACTAAGGCAGCCTGCTTGAAGCACTGCGGTCTATGTTCTGTTGCCAAAGTCAATTAAATGGTGACTTCTTTTGTCATGTGAATTATGCCCAGGCATAAAACATAGCAAAGGCGTACTTTCTTACTCGACGTATTTGTTTTTCTAGACTTTCGCTGTCTCCATCTGATAATTTTTTCATGTTTATCTTCTTATGGATGTATACATGTGTCATTATTGGGAGATGTTTGGCTTGTGTGTGTGTGTGTGTGTGTGTGTGTGTGTGTTTGTCATAATGAAAAAGAAAGGTGCCAGATGAACGGCGAGCACGACACACGAAGAAAAGGAAAAAGCAAAGAAAAATA
>JAOWAR010154856.1:0-10949 GCA_028571005.1 Clathrina lutea
TTCAGACAGTAACTTTGTTTCCAGTATGTAACATGAATACTTAGTTGGAGACCAAACTCTGCATGCATGTGTACATGGGTCACCACGCTGACTATGCCGCCATAGTGTTGGACCAATCGCGTTGCAGCACGTCGCCTTTTCAAACGCCACTTATCAATCAAATGAGAACCGTTTTCTTCTTTCTCTTCTTTCAATAATCGGAGCGTCCACATTGTGCACACACGCTGGCCAAGCAAGCTAATCTCCCAGCAGAAAGGCCGTTCGAATGCAATGGTTTCGTGCTAGGAGGCTCTGAAGAGGCGCTAAGGCCCCCGCGAGCTAGGGTCACCCAAAACGGCCCCTTCGTCCACTGCCAGATAGTTCAACAACGCCCAATCATACTTCACCGGCCCGGTCCATGTTTTTGACTCTGCCTGCTCGTGTGGCGTTCTTACGAAATGCGCTGTTTGCGATTTCCAGCCGGGCCTTTGTTGTTAGTGATAAAAAAGGGACCAGTCACCAGGTCAAACCACACGTTGATAGCTGACAGGAATCAGCTGATGCATGGCAGGAATCAGTTGATAACCGGCCCAGGGGATCGGGAGGGGGCTTGCGTTGACCCGAGGAAATCGTCATTTAAAATTAGTTGCTTTTACTTGTGGCTTGATATGCTGAAGAGTTCATCGCTGGACATACAATGGTGTCAATTACTGTCATGATATCGTGATTCTCAGTCAGCGTTTTTCTGAGCTTTGTCTGCCCTCAGACCCGGTCCATTCAGTGATCCTATTTGTCACAGACATGTACAGGATCGGAAGTTTTGAGCATTGCCATGCCCACTACACAACATATGCTTCAATCTCCGTCTCGTCCCCGGTCTCTGTCTTGAGATTGAAGAGTTGCTCGGCACAGTCACTGTTTGCCTTTCAGTTTCTCTTGAATTCGGGCTAGAACCAGGGTGATACTTTCAGGGTGATACTTTCAGCAATTCGGGCAAGAACCAGGGTGATACTTTCAGCAATTCGGGCAAGAACCAGGGTGATACTTTCAGCAATTTGGGCTGACACAGCTGCTGTGTAGCCAAGAACATGGGACCAGTCATCAAAGAACTTGACGCTAATGTTATTAACATACCAGCACCATAACATCCCCTTCCAAGAGACCTCCCATTTCACAAGACCTCTTCAGCAAAAAAGAATGGGTGCAAATCATGGGCTCTGAGTTGCTCATCCCCCCACCCCTCCGGGTCGTGCAGCGTTTTACCAAATGTCAGTAAAGGATCGAAATATGGTTGCGTTGGTGATCTGCACTGAAAGTGAAAATTTCCAAAAAGGTCACAATGATAATGCAGGACCACGCCGACTTTCTTCAGTCTTGATTCCAGATGCTGCTATCCAAAACGTGTTCACTTTTGGACACTCCTCCATGACTCACCAGAGTTTGATGGTACACAATTAAGCCTTATCTCCGTTAGAGGCCTTTGTCAAAATGATCCACGCTTACTTGATGTTCTCTTGGTACATTTCACATGAGACAGGATTCTCCTGACGTTTCGCCAGAAGAATCCTGTCTCTTGTTGGTGTCCTCTTCTGAGTCTCCAGATCTGAAGTGGAGTGTTGAGGGAAATATTCTGGCTGACCCCGAGGTTTGATTTCCAGGCTAAGTTCCTAAAGGGCAGCACTGAATATGTGGGCAGGTTTTCGTCAAGTTTCCCTCTCCTTCTTGGCTGCACACTTTCGTCAACGCTATTCATCAGACCATCAACAAAGGACAAAGAACGGCGAGCTTTGCGCATGCGCTCTCATACCTGTTCTATCACATAATCGAAATGAATACCTACCAAGTCCCGCCGCGACTCCCGCGGACTGGTAAGGAAGACAGTGAGGTAGACAGATAGATAGACAGACAGACAGGCAGACAGTCGGACAGACAAGCAGACAGGCAGAGATCGAAAGGAAGAAATCGATGGGCGAACCTAGTAGCCTGGATTTACGTACCAAGGCTCTACCGACCCAGCTATCCACCGGATCCGCTAACCAGCGCGCTTTCTGATTGGCGTGTGAACTCGATCTCCGGCTGCAGTATAATAAAGAAAGAAATATGGACAGACGTCAGATCAGATACAGAATTAATGTAAATCTACCCGCAGGGCAGATCAGAAGAGTTACATGATACTTGATAATTTGATAGCTCGGGACGGGCCTCATCAGATTTGATCAAAGTCCTGCAGTTGTAGTAGATCTACGTAGATTACATATATATGCATGTTCTGCAAAATGCATTTATGCAAGATCGACTGGTGCATGGCATGGAGCGCGGCGCGCAGTCTGTGCCCAGCCTAGCCTAGCCTTGGCATGGAGCGTGCCGCGCAGTCTGGGCCTTGGCATACTGGCAGCGGGCGCGCACTTGTGCATGCTCATCATGTTCATGTGCATGCGTACGGTGGCGCGCTGGCCATACCAGCGGCGCCTTGGCTTGGCCGACGAGGACCTCGTCATCGCAGGACAGAGACAGAGATCACGGTTACCATCATGATCGCGCGGGACGGCTAATCACGCGGCTACCACTAGTACGATCATGCCAAGTGCTAGTGCCGGTCATGCCATGCCAGCGCAGCAGCGACGAAGCACTGTACCGTCATGATGGTAGAATACCGTCATGATGGTAGAACTCCAAGCACTGCTATCGATGTGACGGTGGCGATAATCTTGGAAATGTCGTCAGCGGCAGATTTCTCGGAAGTGCCATGTATACCACATGATACAATGGAATATTCGAATACGGCTGCAGCGCAGCCAGGCTGGCTGGTACCGGTGGAGCTCCGCGTTATGGTTTACTAGCGATCACCTTCATCTGGCTGACCCTGCAGACCAATTTGCTTGCGCTAGTGATACGTACGTATATGTCCTCCTATATGATCACAGAAGTACCCGCTTCCCCACGACGACAGCGACCCCGACTGGAGATATTTCCAGAAACTTTGAAGTTCTCGAAAGCGCGACGCCGGCTGCTTCGAGGACCTCCAAGCGCAACATCTTGAAAACGCTTGCTTTGCACTTAATTGGGATAAAAGCAATCAGGGCGAGCGGAGTGACCGAAGAAGGATTTCCACTCGGTTCAGACGTGATTCTCCGGCTGAAGTAAAAGACACACAGCAATAACAGCAGTAATCAAAAGAGCCGATATTGCCGTGGTGTAATTGCTTACATTTGGTGAAACCTGCCCGGGTAGGTAGGAGCAGTGCAGTGGGGCATTCGTACGCCTTTCTTAGCGCACTCGGTCGTGCGGCCATGGCAGATTCGCCGGACGGATCCGGCGAGGACGGAGGCGGCGGTTTTCTGGCTCAGCTTCGAGCAGCCAAGCTGAGGAAGGTATAGAGGCACGGTCATGCTTGTGTAGGGTTGTAGCTGCCGGCAATTAATCAGGCAGGTAATATAGCACATGTGATGACGCACATGTAGCTGAAAGCTGTGTGGTGGAGAGACAGGATCTAAAGAGTGCCCTGCTATATGGTGTGCGCTGTATGAATGTGATTGCGGGGTGTTGTCACAATCTGTATAAGATTTTTCTTCCTTTTTTTCTTTTTCTTCTTCTTGTCAATGGTGTACTTTTTCTTTATTCCGGTCATACTGACGACTTCAACCTACTGCAGCTAAGTAAAGGAAGGGGAGGAACAGAAGCCATCGCATCCCGAGACGGATAGCTCATTAGTCTTTTGTAGTGCATGCCACAACTTCAGCTAATTGTGTAATCACTGGTGATCATTGCTCTGCCTTGCCCATCACATCTGTCACTTAGGAGGAGGTTAAAAGTGGCACATATAGGACCAGTGTCTCTGTGTGCTCAAGCGTCACTTGCCAAGCACTTTGCTCATTCATGCTTCCCAGCAGCACATATGGAGGCTGGTAATGTTTAGTGAAAAACGAGTGGTTGAAAGACCCATCGATCCTGCTACAGGATTGGAAACCTGCGCTGGTTGCTCACGAATCTTGGACCTTGATCATCTTGTACAAGAACGCTTATGCGGGCTGATGTCGATCATCTACATCAGTGCTTTGCTTGCAAAAAAAAAGAGGTCCAAGACATTCGATCAGAAAACAGGGCTATTTCATATTGTAGAGGCCTAGGGAGTTTGGTATTGTCAGCCAACCATCTCTTCGCCCTTCAGAGGGAATCAATTATATGAGCAGGTTGTTAACATTTCCTTTCATGAAGGTTAGAAGCTTCTGTCTGAATCAATAGACAATATTTAATGAAGAACGGTGAGCTTTGCGCTCTCATGGGGTATCAGATCTGTAAGAGTTGGCCGTATAATCTGGCCGCTATTTTTATTATTATAATTCATAACATGAACGCCACAAAGTGTCAGTTTTATTAAAATTTAAGGGCAAAGGTATCTATTTTCACCTGGCATACCATACTTGGGTTTTGCAGTCTGAGACAAGGGTGCGGCAAGTTGATGGCCAGCAATTCATTGAGAGCCGTGGAAAGGATGGAACATTTGAGGCAGCTGCCAACTCTTCAACACAACAAAATGAGAAGCTACTTGCAGATGAGAGCACGACGGCGAAGCAGTGAGTTTGAGCTGGCATTATCAGACACTCCTATCGAGATGGAGCTCATTCAAATGTATTTTCAGTTCTACAAGGAATACACCTCATTTGTAGCTACTGTGCATGGATACGTTGCTATGGGTACGTTGCTGCGCTTGTTCTTTGCTCTCGCCAAACCTTGCGCCCAGCCCCTCCTGGCAAATGTTCACGTGTGCTTGTAGTAAGGTCATGAAAGAACTTCAGCTTGAGTAAATTGTTACTATATTAATGGGACATGGTTACTACCTCCCTTAATTCTCTAGCCGACGTGGTGTTTGTTTTTGTAACATTTCCACAAACTAGGTTCCTCTTGCCTTCATCAGGCTGAATTGATCCAGAACATGATGATTGCTCCAAGCAAGAGCCAAATTGACATGCCTGCTGTTGTGCGGTTTGGGCAGACTAATTTGACCAAAATTAGACCACACTGACCATGGTGACTGTGATCATGTTTGGGAGGAAAGAACTGGCAAACATTTTTTTTCAAGAATGCACCGCAAGAAAGCTGATTAACAATAGTGGAGTTACTTTGACTAATCACCATGGTGACAGCAAGAAAACAGGTGCAACCACAGGGTGCTGATATGCAGTCAGTCCTTTATCCCAGTTCATTAAGGAGGTCCTGGATGATCGTTGTGGATGTTGGTACCACCTGCATCTTTGTCCAAATTTTCACCCAGAAGTTCATCTTATCCACCCAACAAACGATGTATTTTCTGAAAGCTTATATTCAACAGATTATTTGTTTTTGAAAAATTCTGAGGCACCAAATGTCACGTGATCAGAGTTATGATGTCCATGTGCAATACAAAGCACAACAATGACAAAAGTCAGAAATTTGGATTTACTGTAGCCGTCTCTTTGCGAATCGAGGCGATTTTTGGCATGCATGTTCTACATTAGAAGTGCGAAAAAAGCATGTCTCACTTTTTTCGATTTCGACCTCGTTATCCCGCTATGGCTCGCCAGGGCTACCAGTCCAAACTTGTGTGCAACTTTTCTGACGTTTGGATACGATTTTGAAAAATCCCAGACATGCTTTTTTGTCGCTTACCAACAGGAACCGACAGGGAAAATTTCAGGCGGATCGCGCAGACGGCTGTGAACTGAGATGAATCCGAATTTCTGACTTCTGTCATTGTCATGCTAAATATAGCATTTTGACATCATAATAAGATCGCGTGGCATTTGGCGCCTCGGAATTCTAAAATAATGATCCGTTGAATATAAGCTTTCAGAAAAAAAAAAATACTTTGGTTGGGTTGATAAGGTGAAATTGTGGGTGAAAAATTGGACAAAAAAGCAGATGGTAGCAACATCCGCAACGACCATCCAGGACCACTTTGATCCCTCCATGTCAGCATGTAGCCAGAGCACCTCCTTGACTCCCCAGGGCATGAGTAGCTTCTCTGAGGCTTTCCACATAACCAGGTTGTCTTCCATTGACTTTGTCACGACAGGCAGTGGAGTTATATATAGCTGCAGAAACGTCAATATGATTGTTCCTCACATGTTCTGCCTAGCTCCTCTCTTACTCTCTCTTTCTCTCTCTCTCTCTCTCTCTCTCTCTCTCTCTCTCTCCAGTGTGCTGTGCATGGTCGTGACAGTCCTGTCTCTCAATGTAAATCAGGTTGCTGTCTTCATAATTATGTCCGCAGACCACTCCTTGTTCCATCATCTGGCTTGATCATTCATTCATGGTCTTTCAGGGCATGTTGCCACGTCCACACAAGGGACTGCCCAGTGGTTTCAACAGACCTGCTGAATAGTCGGTGGCCTGCCATAAACAAACGAGGGAGCGACTGTAGAACCCGCATCCATTACATCTTCTGGGGTCTCATGGTCTCTTGGTTTTGTTGTCTAGATTCATGCTCTGTAGTCAAATAAGGCGTCAGTTCACGAAGGTGTTCAGATAGCCATTTGCCGAAATTTCTTTCCTGATGTGGTGAATTTCATTCTTCTTCACTTGAACGGTCATTGTGATCGTCTCTGCACTGCTCTGCACTTTGGTGTGGCAGGTGTCTTTGGCCTGTAGACGTTGAAGTAAACGTCTTCATGTTGTGAACTATCTTTCCATCAAGAAATGAGAGAATGCTCTGCTTCCATGGTGACCACAATATCACCATGGCAACCACAATATGAGGCTCTTCTTCTGTTTAGTTGATAAGGTGCAACGTATCCTCTGCTGCGGGGTGCTTGACAAATGGCCAGTACATTGTCACCATAGTGATTACAAAGTTTGGGTCGTTTGTGCATCTTGTTGGTTGGTCCCTCTTCCTTCGACATTACTGAGCTACAAAGAGATTCACCACAATCGTTGAGACAGGTGAACCCGGCATCACCAGATCACTAGTCATTTTGTAGAACTGGTCCCAGAACCAGAAAATGTACTCCTGTAGGCGTATCACACTGTTAGAAGCCTGACATGCATTAATGTTAACTTGACTCTTATGATGAAGTGAGAGCTGATTTGACCAACACTAATTGAAATTGACCAGTCAATTACAATGTTTGAAATGGGTAAACCTTGAACTCTGAAAATGAAAATTGAAAATTAAGTCTGCACCTATGGCCACATGTTACATAGTTTTGCTTGTTTAAATTTAGTTCTGCTGACACGTCTGGCTCGGTGGTGTCTCCATGGGAAGCTGATTTGATTCACTCGGTGTCATGGGAGCGATGTCCGACCCTTCGATTGTCTTCAGAGGGTGGTTCTGGCGTTATGTTTGTTCAAGCAAGGAACAATTCTAAGAAGGTACATGTCCTCTTCTGTCTGCCCTTTTCAAACCACCAGACTGTTTTAGTGTTCTGCTACTGCCGTGTTGAGCCATTTAGTTGCTTTTGTAGCAGCCATTTTATATTAGTTTGTAGCAACCATTTTATATTAGTTTGTAGCAACCATTTTATATTAGTTTTTCCTGGATGGGGAGAACCCATTTTGCCTCAATTTTTATCTTATTCACGTTCACATTGTGATGCAATGGCTATCATCCATGTTGACTGGTTGTCATGGTTGTTGCCAGGTTGTTGTGGTTAAGGGGTCTGCTACTATTGTGCAAGAAATGTTTGCCACTCAAGTAGCAAAGAAGATTGGCGTTCCCGTGCCTGATATGCGGATGGTGCAGTATAGAAAAGGCTCTGAATGGACTCGCATGAAAAGGGCCTTGGCAGCCATTGCCTCTGAAACGGACAGGTTAGCCGTGATCATATGCTTTTGGTGAAGTGCTTGCGGTTGATAATCATTTTATTGAATTTAACTCTTTCTGTGTAATTCTACCATGATGGTTGAAGTGTTGAAAGCAAGAACAAAGAAGTGTGTCTTATGAGGGATTTTGCTAAGATTAGTTCATCAAATTGTCGATGTTCACAGTTTGATGGTACAACTGGTCCATGGAGCCAACACATAAAGGATATTGATAAGTTATAGTGTCAGCAGGTTTTTGTAGTAAATCTATATCCACAGTTCTATTGTCCCTTCTTCTCTGTTGAATTCATTTGTCGGGGTTTTTACGCATACACTCAGGCAAAAGGGTTTTTGATCTCAGCCTTCTCTTTTTTTTTTTTAACTCTAGCATCAAGGTACGCAAGGAGTTGGACCGAGCATTTCTGCTCGTCATGGAGTATGCAGAGGTAATGGTGATTTTTCCATGTGTCCAGTCGAACTTGTGCACGTCGTGATAACTGAACTGTGTGGCTTTGTATCCGGCGTTAAGGGTGGTGGTGACTTGTGCTTTCTGTCCGATGTTCAGGGTGGTAGTATTGTGCATTCTATCCATACAATCATGCCTGAAGGCGGCGGCATGATTTCCATAATTATGCCAGCTGCCTGAAGGTAGGATTTGAGTTTATATGGACCCCTTTGAAACCAAAAGAGAGAGAGAGAGAGAGAGAGAGAGAGAGAGACAGAGAGAGACAGAGAGAAAGAAAACAGTGAGTTTATGCAAAAGAGAGAAACACTGTTGATCCCGTGAACAGCTGTGAATTACAAAGACCTCTACTCGGCTGGAAGAGAATCCAGCTGAGCTCAGCTTGGCTGGAACAGGAGTCCGGCCGAGCTTATTCCATCTGATCGCAAAATATTTTGCAAACACGTGACCATCAATCAGGCAATCTGAGACCCAATTGCCATAGAAACAAAAGGGATCCATGTGAACCGGTATTCAGGGTGTTTATCTTGTGCCTTCTACCCAATGTTCAGGGCGTTGGCCTTGCAGAGCTGGGCTGCTCTCTTGCAGCCAATGTTTTTGGTGAGACGTCAGGTGATGTCGTATTTTATGACATCGGTAAGTGTGTGTGTGTGTGTGCACTATGTTTACTGTTGCTGTGAGATAGGATGACACTGGACAGCTATTAATTTGCTTAGTGCTGTGTCACATGGGTGAAGACGGATACCCTGATAGTCAGCTAACTCTCAGCGATGCTCTGGTCACATGGAAACACCGGAAAGATCAATGTAGCAAATAGTTGCAATGCCGAGTCTTTCTGTGATCAGTTCGAGCAGGTCTCCCTCACATGGCTCTATAATGGCTTCCAGTTTGTAGTTCATTTGAGCTGCTTCGGCGGCAAGTGTGTAATTTCTTTCACCATGTATCAGTCAGTTGAATTCTCATGTGTGCTTGTTTGCATATGAAAAAGCTGCTTACCATGTCCGCTCTTCTTGGTTCAGTTTCACTGGTGTACATACATATGCATTGTACCAAGGTACACCTGTGCACAGTTGTGCATGTGGTGGTGGGATGGGGGTCTTCACTTCTTCCATCTGGGGAAGAAATGAAGGAAAGACATCCCACTGAGGTCCAAACAAGGCAGTTATGTGTTGCTAGGAAATGTTGAGTGTTGCTAGGGGATGTCATTTGTTGCTAGATGATGCTCAAGATGATCAGTGTTCTCGTTTTCAAGGCAATATTTCGATTTTTCGGAATCTTGAAGGCCGCATGCTTGGTCTGGACATTATTCTGAACAACTGGGACCGCCTTCCAGTGCTCTGGGACAATGAAGGAAACCCAAACAACATCATCTTCTCCAGCACAGCTGGAATCTGGGCCATCGATCAGGTGGAAGCTTGTTGCATTTTTCATTGTATCACTTTAAGCAGACTGTCAGCCTGCACTTTTTGCACAATTCTTCTAGCCGGAAAATTTCATTTTCCGAAAGTGGTAAAATTGTATGCTTTCTTGATGCGTCGTTTTGACGAGTCACAATCACGGGTATGGATTGTCACAATCACGGGTATTAATTGTAGAATTTCTCTTCTAGGCGATCACGTCCATCAATCCAAGAGTGTTTGCTTCCGGTCTAGAGAAGTACGTTGGGAAAGTGCGACCATTTCTTCAGGTAATCAGATGTGCGTGAGGAAGTGTGTGTGCAACAATGAGTTTGTGACATTTATATAATTATGTACTACTCGTTGCAGCTGTGATGGAGTATAATTGTGCTGGAAAGGAGGAGTTTTCGTCCTTTGTTACTCTACAAGTCTCGAGCCGGTCGAGCTGATCTGCGTGTAACGTCGCACGATATCGGTTTCCTCATTTGACACCTTGCATTCAATCACTATAGTACCACTATGATAAAGTCAGAACCAAACGTGCAAATGTGGAATTTTTGGTAATGGCTTCCTTGACCTCATTATCCAGATGATTTCCCCAGGTTGAACCATTGGTCTGGCGAAGATTGCTCTTGCGCTGATTGTTGGCTGCCATGTGTGTTCTCCTTGATTGCTTTGTATATAGGAAGTGATTGACTCTGAGGATGCCAGCCGTACCAAGTTGTCAGTGGTTTTGCACTACATTAAAGTATGTACATGTAAGCCGCAAAATTTGACCAGAGCATGTCTCTGTGGCTCTGTATAGTGCTGCCACCACCATATGCAACCTCCTCTTCTTTACATGAGATGGTGTCTGTGTTGTTGTTGTTGTTGTTGTCCACCTTCTAGCATGCCCACGTACTATAAACAATGATCATGCAGTCAAATCACACTTCTTGATATTTGAAATCCACGCCCAGTGCGAATTTTAATCAGCTATTTGCAACTGTCATGTGTTTATGGTTTGTTGAAGAATTTTACAGGCTTTGAAGTGCCCAACGTGCAGCAAGCATGTGAGTACATGCGATGCGGCCTGTTTGCTTCTTTGCATCGGCTGGCATTACTTGACCTGAATGAAGAGAAGAGAACTGTGGAGTCTCTTGTGGCGGTGAGTTGAACAACCATGGAAAGGGGGAGAGGGAGAGAGACAGTGTGTGTTTGTGTGTGTTAGTGCGTTGGGGAATCTGCAGATGATGCAGAATGAAGTGAATTCAACCATATAGGACCGCTGTCTATAGGACCGCTGTCTATAGGACCGCTGTCTATAGGACCGCTGTCTATAGGACCGCTGTCTA
>JAOWAR010154867.1:0-17996 GCA_028571005.1 Clathrina lutea
CGGCATGCATGACACCATGGCACCAGTGTCAACTTTGCCAACAGCTGCAGAGGCTATTCCCTTTGCATGGAAAGTCAAGGGAGCATACACCTCACGGTTCGAGGGTACACGCGTCATGTTGATCGACAGCGACTGCATGTCGTACGGATAGTCGTCAGGCTCACTGCAGTGATCCATGTCCACAGCAATGTCGACAGCATGCTGATGGTGCTGAGAGTTCCGTTTCTTGAAACAGGCACGCTCGAAGTGGCCGTTTTTCCCACAGAATTGACAGATTGTATGCTTCGCGGGGCATTGTTGGCGGGGATGAGCTGAAAAAGAGGAAGAAAACTTAAGGAGGCTAAATGTCATCTTCGTCTATGATTAAGTTGCCAGCTGGGGATGGTGCCCCAGCACTTCCGCAGCGATCAAATCGCAAGAGGAAACGTCCTTCTCGGCTCACAGAAGAAGATGACATTTAGCTAATGGGGGTAATGAAGGTGGTCAGTTCCTGGCTGTCTACAGTCAGAGGGCACTGGTGGTAGCCTTTGAGGGCATCGAAACTGGAGAAGATGGAGTCGTCTGCAGCTGAAATGTCAGTGACATATTCTTGAGGTGTTGGTGATTGATACGCCTCGCACATGATAAATTTTTTCAGCTATGTGAAGTCAACGCATAGCTGCACATCATCCGAGTCCTTCTTTGGCACGACGACAATCGGCGAACAGCACTCCATAGGAGTTGTGACTGGCTCAGTGATGTCTTGCTCCTGGAGTAACTTCAGCTGGTTCTGCAGAGGTTCTTGGTAAGCGAGCGGCGCTTGGCACAGCGTCAGTACGCAGCAGGGCTTGGCATCATCACGGAGGCAGATGCTGAACTGTTCACTGGACAAGGTACGAAGGACCCCATCGAACATGTTGGGACCTCCTCCATGAGCTGTGCACGACTGGGCAATGGGTGACTCACGTGGTTGATCTGTGCCGAAAAATTGACAGGAACAAGGGCAAGATCACGAGTTGCCTCCCAGGACAATAAAATGCCTTGTAGATTCTTGATGGTCTGAATCTCCGTAGTGACAGACTGGACCAAGTGACAGGGTGACAGACAGAGATCCCAGGGATTTCAGGGTTGATCCATCTGCTGATTGAGGGTAGTCGTGGATGGGGCAAGACCATCCACAGATCCATGTATCAGGTCCAAAAATTTGGGTCCAGCTGCACACACATCTGCACCGATGTCAGGAATGGCACAAACTGTGGTGCTCCCCGTGGAAATCTGAACTTGCACGTGTACTGTCGGAGCATGGGTGGTTCGAGCTGTTGCGATGAGCAACAACAGGCGCCTCTTCAAGCCTGGCTGAGCTGTTGACGATTTTTTTGTCTTCGCGTCTCCCGCTGAACGGCAAACCTTGGCAAAATATCCCATTCGGCTGCACTTCGAGCGTTTCGTGTTCTTCGCAGGGCAAAGAGCGCGCTTATGTTGGCCCATGCCGCAGTATCCACATTCAGTCGGAGCTGCACGGCCACTTGGGAGTCGATGAATATTCGCCGGTCCTTCCATCTCACGCTGGTGAATATCTGCCATATCGAACGACTGGCTGAGTAGCACGGCCTTGTCAAGAGTGAGCTTCTCTTCCGACAGCAGCTTCTTCCTCAGAGCCGAGGACCTAAAACCACGGATTTCGCAGTCCTTGAGAATTGTCTTGGTACATGGTCCACAGAAACTGCATGTCTTCGAGAGTTTGCGGAGATCAGTATAAAAGTATTCGAGGGTAGGTTTAAGTTCTTTGATTTTGATCGCTTCCTCGATGTGCAGCCGTCAGTTGTCTTTTTGTCTTGCCAGGATTTCGAACTCAATCCTTGATGTATCCTTCGGGTGCTTGGTTTGATAGTGCTTTCCGAAGGCCAAGGTACTGTCATGGTTGCGCACCGCGTGCAAGTGTTCTCTCATATGGTCGTGTAGCCTCCGGCCAGTCATCCAGATGTATGCAAGGTTCCACAGTTGGCAGGTGGCCTATTGAGTAACGATTTGTTTTAGTTGTACGGCTGCATGCACCAGATGCTAACATGATGCTGTTTCTGTCTGTATATGTATACTTAGAATGAGTCATTAGATTTAGCTGCGTGACGTGTACTTTGTACCTAAATGTTTGGCCTACTATTCTGACACGAACGTTGGCCGGGAGAGTTGATGAGAGACCACGAGGAGAGTGTTAGAAGAAGATTGACATGCCTTGCTAGCTTTTAGGTTTTTTCGAGAGTTATCAATTTAAAAAGACAAAACAATGTGTACGAGTGTCATGTTCTCCCACATGGTCATCTTGCTGCTGATTGCTTCTTCAAGGATACGGTATGTCAAAACTGTGGCACGACAGGGCACATCAAGCGAGCATGTCGGAAAAGGAAGGACTGGAAGCCGTGGTCCAAATCCGTATCTGTCAGAAACGTCAGCGTTGCCAGTAAGTTTTCGTCCTGTGCACAGGAGTTGCCAATGTACATGGTGCGGTATGGTGAAGCACCCACAAATGAACTTTCAGTGAAGCCTTACACCACCCAGATCTACATCAACGAACGTGCTGTCACCATTGAGATCAATACTGGTAGCATCGTCACATTACTTTCAGAAAATAATTTCAGAAAATGCAAGCTGAGCCACATAGAGTTGGCACTCCCAAGTGTACCACTTGTGAGTTATACTGGTGACTCCACCAAGTGCGTTGGGGAAGTGGTTCTACCTCTCATATTTGAAGACCAAGAACATGAAGTCCTTGTCCGTGTAACTGATGCGGACAAACCGTAACTGTTGGGTTGCGACGTGTTGCAAAAATTTCGGATGCCTTGGAAAACCAATTTTTCTGTTGCCCTGACAGCCTGGAAAGAAATGGACTACATGGCTAAGTACCCATGTTCGACACATTGACAGCGGGAAAAGTCAAGGGAGTCGAAGTGAAACTTTAAGTGTTGGATGACCACCCTGTCTACCAGAAAGCTCGACCAGTTCCCTTAGCCATCCAAGACAAGTACATCAAAGCGCTAAACAAACTGGAAGCTGATGGTATCGTGGAGAAGGTGAAACATGTCGATTGGGCATCACCCACAGTACCCGTTCTGAAACTCGATGGGAGTCTACGAATCACGGCAGACTACTTAGGTACCACAACAAGCACTCGCCCTGTGAGCAGTATCCCTTGCCAAAACTCGAAGAGCTTTTGACCAAGGTTGGACATGGAGAGAAGTATACCAAGCTGGATTTATCGCAAGCGTACCATCAGGTGAAACTGCGCCCAGATAATGGCAAGTATACCACAATCATTACAATGCAAGGGCTGTGCCAATACAAGTGCTTACCTTTTCGTATTCAAAGTGCAGTCACTATATTTCAATGGGGGATAGAAGAGGAGCTGCGTGGTCTTCAAAGATGTGGAGGATTCATTGACGACGTGATCTGCATCGGCGACAGCGACGAAGAACACGAGAACAATGTGGATCGGTTGCTGCATCATCTCAACGAACGAGGCGAAGAAATGTTTACGTACAAAAAATTAAGGCAGAGAAAATCACATATCGCGGCCATGAAATAACTTCTTGCGATGTCTCACCAACTCCAGACAAGGTGAAGGCACTGAAGGAAGCAAGCCCGCCTGCCGACAAATACACATGAATTGCCATCATTCTTGGGCTCTGCAAATTTCCTGAGGAATTCGTTCCACACGTTGCACAGTTCACATCACCTTTGTACGATTTGCTGAAGAAGGCCACAATTTGGAGATGGGAAGCCGAGCATGAAACCGCTTTCACCAAGCTGAAGGACACCGTCTGTGACAAAGCAATGCTAGGCCATTTCGACCTCAAGAAACCAGCAGTACTACACGTTGAAACTTCTGGAATGGGCCTTGGAGTGCTCTTCCAGTCACAACAGAATGGCAAAATCCTACCAATTGCATTCTTGTCACAGAAGCTGACGCTGACAGAATCACATTACGTCCAGGTCAAATGTGAAGCATTGGCCGTAGTGTTTGGAGTTACAAAGCTCCGTCAGTACCTGATTGGTCACAAGTTTGTAATCAAGACCGATCATCGACCATTGGTCAGGCTGCTGGGTTGCAATGAGTCCGTTCCCAGTCTGGCTTCGACGCGTTTGAAGAGACGGGAAATGATGCTTGCTGTCTACGACTACCAGTTAGAGTACATGCCCGGGACAAGAACGTCTATGCAGATTTTCTCTCCAGGCAACCACTGCCATCTGTGGAGCCTTGTGAAAGTGAGACAGTCTCAGTGCAAGTGCTTTTAGTCGAAAGTGGAGACATCATCAAAGGAGAGACCGTTCGAGTGGAAATGACGAAGGATCTACAGTTGCAAGAAGTACACTGTGAAAAGTTGCGATTCTTGCATCCTTGCAAATTATTCTGCTCCATGATCTTCACGGAGAACACTTTGGCATCATGAATATGAAACAGTTGGCACGTTGCTACCTATGGTGGCTGAATCTTGACCAGGAGATTGAGAGTGCAGCCAAGTCCTGCATACGCTGTCTAGAACACGGCTGGAGTCCAGCATCGAATACGGGCACATGGACGTGGGCCATTCACGAACAGAATGTTTTTGGTGGTCATGGATGCCTACTCGAAGTACTTAGGTGTGATACCCCTGAGACATGCCACCAGCTCATGATGCTTTACGACAACCTTTTTCAGGGTTTGGCCTACCGGAACATGTGGTAATCAACAATGGACCCCAATTCACGAGTCAAGAGTTCAGAGATTTCTTGAAAAATTATGACATTCTCCACACTTTGACAGCACCAGGGTACCCAGCCACCAATGGTCTGGCCAAACGTTACGTCAGAATATTCAAGAGCAAGATGAAGGAATTTGGATCAACGGAAGTCTCCAGACGCACATTGATCGGTTTCTGTTAGCCTACTGAGCCACGTCAACCAACATGGGACGCTCCCCAAATGAACTGCTCGTAAACCGACAAGCTCGAGGTCGTTACAATGCCTTTCGCTCATCTGGCGTGAAGCAACAAGTGAAAGCTTTTGAGGAAATACAGCATGTACCGATGTATTCTGTGAACGATCCGGTATTTGCGTTAAATTTTGGTCGAGATCCACGATGGGCACCAGCAACTATCACACACGCGAACAGTCCTTACAGCTATGATGTGCAAGTTGAAGGCGAGCTAGTCTGGAAGTGATTCCGGGACCAGCTTCGGCCATGCTCAATCGCAGCTAAAGAATGTTCATTATGCTTCAGGACAGAAAACTGCCCAGTCGTGGGTCTGACAATCGAGACTGCGACTCCTCATAGAACACTTTCTGACGGGGAGACAACAGCTTCAACTACCTCTACCAACCAGCTTGCAGCAGTTCAGCCTGGGAGAAGTGCCACTCCCAAATGCCAGAGAACACGCAAGTGCCTGATGTCGAGCAGGGAACAGAACAACAACGACAGTCTGGACGCCAGCGCAAGCCGCCAGACCGCTTAATTGAACAATACTGATAGAGCAGTGACATTTTTATTGTTGTGTAAATATCCAGTTATATGTTTTTGTAGGAGGGGAATGGAAGATTAGGTGATCAATCGATTTTATAATTTTTCCACAGGAAAAATCTAAAGGGGGTCTTTGTAGTGTATGCACCTACCTTAAAGTCGTTGCTAGGGTATGATCCGCACGCATGCGAATGCATACTCTTTTGTCTTTTCGTTCTACTGTCTTGCTGAATCTAAAATCTGATCTGCACGTGTAAAACACCACATGTGGAACCGTGTGTTAGTCCAACTGGGACATAACAGGAAGGTATTTCAAAAATTCAATCTTGCGTGTTGCTGTGCTGACGTGTCCTAACAGGCTCATTGGCAGAAACCAATATGCCTTTTAGGTGCAGCTTATGGACTGCTACACACTGGCATGGGGCATCATGCAGTGCTGCATTGTTGGGGTGAACATGAGTGAACTACTTGTGCCAATTTGTCCAGTTCTCCATTGACAATGTTCAAAGTGCCTTGAATTTGCTTTCTCTCATGAATAGTTTCTTATTACTTTCATTGTCATGCTTTCTTGGCAATTTAAGGCCTAGAATTTGTGGAAGGGTCGTACATTTACATGTGCAGTGGTCTTCCGGGCATTGTTACTTTGTGGCCCAATACATGTGCACTATGCCCAGGTAATGGTGCCCCTCTGGTCTCTTTGAGATCTGCAATTTTTGAAAACAAAAATAGGAACCTTAAGCTACTTGCTATTATTTGAGTCTAATCAGAATCCACGAGGGTGAGAGGAAGGCTTTGCAAATAAATCCTCCTTGCCCATATTAATGAGCTTTAACTCTTTATCTGTATCACTACATTGAATTGCCCAAAGAATTGGTCATTGTCAGGTGTGTAGCTGGCTCAGGGTATTCAGGGGGTCCTGGACTCGGTCTGGGATCCTCCTCAGAAAATTTGAAAATTAAGGTGGCTCAGACCCCACTCATGGCTAGCAATCCAATGTCAGTGCTCATTCTTTTTTTTGGCCGAAAATCACGATCTTTCTTTTCTTCTCTCGATCTCTATGTACTGAGATGACAAACCTTAGAAAAAATTCCTCGCTTTTTCTTTACTTCTTCTTTGCTTTACTGACATCAATGAGGCAAGCCATCTCATACAGATCTGGGATAGCACACCTGACTTGATTGCTTCCACACACATTTCCTGTCGATCAAAGCGTTCCTGACATCCGCAGAAGACAACACTTCCTGCTGTTCCTGCGCTTCGGCTTTGCCATGAGGATACATACAAACTTAGGCAAATCTTGAAACTTGTTTACTTTGGGCCAGGCTAGCTACAAAACGGGCAAATATCCCAAGCCATTTCACAAACGTGTGGATTCCTCAAGGACATATCTACTCATAATGCGAAGAAAATCCATGGAAAACAGGCAATTACAACTCCGAAATCAAGCGAAAAAAGTGCTAGCGCCGGCCACGCATACATCTCTTGTGTGTGGAATGGTGTCTTCTTCGATTCTTCTTGTTCGGACTCTGAAGTTGTTCATCACTCTTTCGCATGATAGTTTTGCCTTTGGCCATGGATAGGGTAACATAGACTGCTGTGCTCATGTTTAGGCTGTTGGGCAGCTCTCTGTGATTACTGAGTTGCCAGAATAGATCACGAAGCTCGCCATATATACATCGACATCGTCAGATATCGGGGTGAACAATGTGCACGCTTGCTGCCTGACGGAGCTTTGCAAAGTTGTTGAGGGGGTTTCGCTATCAACAGCAGTGAGGGTAGGCGTCTGGCCATTCTTCTGTTCAAGTTTAGCACTTGTTTAGTTTGATTTTTACTGTCAGGTTTTTTCTTTCTGTTTCGACAACAAGAGCTGGCAGGCATTTCACTTTCCGAGCGTCGTGTTAGTCGCCAATCATTTCTGCTTCGCAGCAAAGAACTCCGCCAAGTCAGCGACCAAGACGGAATGCAGCCACTTATTATAGCCTTGCTCTTTCCTAGCACAACAAGAGATGTCTGTAGCAAAGGTAGAATATCCAAGTCGAAGAAGTCAAGTTGTCAAAACACAAGCTTTCAAACACTGCAAAGCTGCTTGCTTGACATCCACAGTATAATCAAGAATGTAGTACAACGATCTTGATGTACAATATAGCCTACACGTGTGTATGTGTACATATGCGCGGCGCCGCAGGCGCTCAACGGTTGGTCTCTTAACAACCCGGATCCGATGATGGACCTCAAACCCGTGCGATATGACCTATAGTGCTGGCCATGTTTTAATTTTGAGAAAAAAATGGAGGCAGAAAACAGTGTCGTCTACTGGTAGAAGCTTTCAAACTTGTACAGTCCACAACAATTTTGCTATTTCAGGTAGGATGATACTTACATAATAACAAGAACAACAATAGCAACAACAACGATAATAATAATGCATATCTTGTACATAGCTCTTTAAAACACATGTGTTTACACTTTTTGTTTCCTTTCATATCCTGATGAAGGTACCGAGAAGTGTACCGAAACATTGAGAGTAAAAAACCTCCAACTCGAGTCTGTGAACGTCTCCTCCCTCAAACAATAATAATAATAATAAGGAAACTTTTCCATGTGTAGTATTGAAGAAAAGAAGAAGATCACCAGTGGGTCAACATTCCAGAACCGCTTCCAACCTGAGTAATGTACAATTCAAATTTGAGGGTTTTGAGTAATTTACAATTCAAATTTGAGGGTTTTGAGTAATTCACAATTCAAATTTGAGGGTTTTGGCGCCGGCTTGGCACCAAAAAATGATGATGTACATGACACAGCCGATCAAAGCATGCCAAGCCGCACAACTTGTGCACGGTGGAAGTTCTTTCTTCACCACTTCTCCCATAATTCTTGTTGTAGTTTATGGTAGCATCTTATCTAAGTTGCTAAGATGGTGTTCTGTAGTGCATATGCGTGCAACAACTAAGACGATTCAAGGAAGAGAGGAGTGAATTTTCATTCTTTTCCACGTGATGTTGGGCGGAGGAAGCATTGGTGCATGCTCTTCGTCTCTGCCAGAGCGGTATGAGAGCACTGGCGACGTCTGATCTGAGCACTTCTTGCCAGATGATTTTTAAAGAGATTTTTTGAGCAGAGTTGATGGGTAGTTGACCGAGGAAACAGCTGCAGGTTGACCCTGTTCCCTCCGTGTTCTCCTCCGCTGCTGAACCTCCCGTGAAGCGTAAGAGAATGGAATCTGCTGTGCGGCGTAATCGGCGAAAGGTAAAATAATCACTTTTTTCGAAGTGTCTGAATTATGTGCTGTTTAAAGGCTACGATGACAGGAAATCCTGAACAGAACCAGTATGTGGTTGGCTCAAGCTGGGATCCTTGACGATGGCCAACGCTGGAAAAATAGTGGCGCGTGCGTGTGTGCGTCTACGGGAAGTGATTCGGCTGTTTTCCTGCTCGTTTCCGTGCAGAGCCTTGCGGAAATGGTACAAGAAGGTGAAGCCGGTTGCTCGTCCTTCCACAAGCCTTGCTCAGCGGGGGTGTCGAACGCTTCGCTGTATTATGTGTTGGAGTCCCAGCCACAGCGCCCGATGGATTTGCCTGATGGATTTGCCTTTCGGAGTGTGCTTTTTCAGGGACACAGTGCAATGATGACTCGGTTCTCCGTGCGTCATCACCGTCGAGTGACATCAAAATGATGCCTCCTCTCTACCCTGACGACAGCGAGGATTGCAAAGTGCAGGTGGAAGCCACACACGATGAAGAATACAATCCAAGCGCCACTGGGGCGAGCAGTGATGAGGAAGAACTTGGAAACCCTGCACGCGAGGAGAAGTACGTAGTGCACGAGCGGCGAGTTCTTCTTCTGTCCATTCTGGCGCTTTATCGTAGCGGACTACAGACTTTGTATAGACTTTGAAAGAAAACCCGCGGTTTCTCCTTCAGAACTACACGTTGACACTGAAGATGCCGACCCTCTTTTCGAGCTCATTTTGCTATTTTTTAGCGGCACACAACAATAAAAGGGTAAGTTTGAAAGCCATGCACTGCACCTGAAAGAGCAATCGCACGGTGGCCAGACTACTTACTGGTACCACAAATCTGGCATCACTTGTGTCACCTACGTCACGATGGTCTAAAAGGGTGTGTCACGGCCAAGCGGAGGCGGCGCAGCATCAAACAGGGCCACCATTCAACCACCAATATCTTAGCCCAGCGTTGGTTCTGGGACGTGCAACCACCGGCAATTTTCTTCCTTTCTTCAATACTACAAACGAAAAAGTTTCATTTTTGGGTTGAGTTCCCCTAATAAGGTCAGGCTATCTTATGCACACAGGAGTTCACCGTCTGGAAGATGGTAGTAGCGAGGGAAACTGGATGGCTAGCACGTACAACGTGATTCGAACTGACCGGCCCCAAAGGAGAATGATAGACTGTCGGACGTTGACAGCACGTGTGCAGTCCGGAGAAGTTTCTGCACTCCAAAACTTAACGTATCTAAATAAAAACATGATTGGATAGACTCAATAAACCTCCTGAAACACTTTCCTCGCAGCAAGATCTTAATTTTTTCCATTCGCAACATCACTTTTGCCTTACAGCTGAAGATACATTTTTAACTCGTAAGCCCTCCAGCAGCTCGGTCTTTTGTACAAAGAAGCCTTCTCTAACACTGCCAAAGCAGATATTTCTGACACACTGTCCATTCCAGGGCCAAAAAAGAGCTTAACACCTTCACACACCTGTGGCAGTAAATTCGGGGATGGTGAGGGAAGGCATGCAGGCCAGGCGAAAATTGAGACACCTAGGTGGTATGGTGGCACCGTCTTTTGTACTCCACAGGAAAGCTTTCACTACAGAGGGAAGTGCAGAAGTGAGTGCGCGGGGATTGCACACGGATATATGTACAGAGTAAGTCAGTCGAGCCCCCTTCACAGACATGTGGTGTGGGCTCAACAAAACGCAGTCTGTAATACCTTGCCTGAGGGGCAGGTTTAGGGATATGGTGTAAAATGGCCTTGTGCCATCAGACAGTAGTGGTGGGAGTAAGATCTTGGTGTTACTTAACCTGAATAATAATTCCCCTTTACCTCAATAATTTGTAATACAAATGGGCATTAATCCTTCAACGGTCTTGTGTACAAAATCTGCATCCAAGTGCGGATGAATTTGGACGTCAGTTCCTGATTGCTGCGTTATCTGACTCCCATTTGTAAATTAACCCATGTTGGGTTTCAAAGGACTGTATTTTTTAGCTAGTTCGATCTTGCTTGTTGATCAACCCAACCCCGTCGACGATGACTCAACATCAAGCAACCTTGTTCCTTCGATCATGAGACTGAGACCAGAAAAAGGACCGCGTGGCATGGCTCGCCATGCGCTGACAATTATGGCGGCCCTAGCACCGCGTTAACAACAGAATTTAAGGGAGGATGAGTGCATTGAGGCAAAATTGACATACAATTTTCTACACCATTTGAGCAGTCTCAACAGTTGCACAATAAAAAATGCACACAATAGTACCAAGAAAACCACAGGGTAGAATTTGAATTTTCCGTTTTCTCTTCGCTTGAAGAGGGTCAAGTCACCCGTATTTGCAACCATTTCTCATGGTGCCTTCTCTTTGACATTGGTGTTGAAGCGACAATGGCTGGTGATATGCAAGGCTTTGATTTGGGATCAGGTCTGGACGGCATGAGCTCAGGCAAAGAGCTTTCTTTGGGAGTGAGGAGCGCTGTCAGCTCAGCTCGGCTCACACTTCGACCCCGAAGGATTCAGCAACGGCGTCAGGAAGAAAGAAGACAAAGTAGGTAGCAGTGACAGTGGCGATCTGCAAGTGACTTTCCTTTTTCTTGATCTGTATAATGCACATGGAAAAATTCCAAAGTCGAATTCTATTGGGAACATGACCAAACGGAGGATTGAAAAGGCCAAAAACCCGGGTGGCAACCCACAGCCATGTGTGCCAGGCCGTGCTGGAGAGGTCCGTGCCTGAGAGGATACTATGGCAAACGCAGTCCAAAGGATCGATCAACCGCTCATTGTGGAAGGCGAAAATGAACGTGTTCAGACTTTCTCTTCCTCGAAAACTATGCCTAGCTGCAGTATGCCAGACTGCCTGAATGATAACGAAGGCCTAGAATGCCAGGAACTCAGTTGGTTTGGTTTTCCGCTGGAAAATAAGACGTTGCTTCGCCAATGACTGAGGAGGCTGATCACGTTGATTTCACTGCGACCAGATTGTCGAATGTACTCTGCTGAGCTCACATTGCTGAGGACAGTTTAGAGCTGGATATGGTTGCCCAATTTTTTCCTCAATCGACTGCCTTCTGTTCTTCTCTTCTTGGGCAGGCCGCCTAGAAGGAGTGGAAAGATCGCTGGCTTTAAATGCGGTGACGCTCAAAGGCACAAACCGGTTGGGCTACCGAAAACTGAGGCACCTCATCCTCGTCATCGCATTGAAAGTATCATCAGTAAGAATCTTAAAATCTTCAAACGTTCGAACAACACCTACCACGTGCAAAAAAGCAGGAAATGAAGGAAGAGCTACCATTGATGGCATCCATATACTTTGCATGTTGGCTCTGCTTGGCAAACCTTGGCAACAATCTTCAGCACTCACTTCGTCATCACGCGGTCGTGGGGCGCCAACCCCCAAGATTCCCGTCTTTTCAACCCTCTCTTTGGCCGTGTTCTTGACGGAATTTCAACTTCGGACTTTTTCTGTGTAATTCATGCGCAAAACACTATAGAGAAAAAAAAATCGTTTGCAGTTCTTCTTTAACGGTAAGTGCAACTGATGAGGAAAAGACTGACTTTTATGGTGAAAAATCATTCGCAATGTTAAGTGCCACCCAGAAGTCTCAGCGTCATGGAAATGCTCATGTGACGTCATTGTGCAAGGGGCCCATTTTCTACTGGACATTCTGTGAGTACACTTGAACCTGGCAGGGAGACAGGAGAAGAATGGACAGTTGGAAAATACGGACTTGTGAGGACTCATCTCTTTTCTCACTTGCATGACTTTGAGAAAAAAATGATCAGGAGCAAGGAATTCAACGGTCTCGGCTCTTGCCGTTCTGTACTTACTCTCATTCTTTCACATTGCCAAAAATGATCGCATTTAGCTCAGCATCGACTTATAGATGATGAAGCGACTTTTTACAGTCCATACGCTCTGCACAGCTTCTTCGGATCATTAAGAATTGTCTGTACAAATCTGAGGAAGGAGACGTGCTCTGAAACGTCTTTTATCTTCTGTGTACCGTTTTGTCCATCTTCTAGTCTGTTAATAAAAATTCTTACTACATCAACATTTATGGGAAACATAACTTTGGAGCTTGTTCCTTGAGCCATAGCAACGAAAAATTGTGACCCAACATCCATTATCATGAACATGCATGCGCAGCTGAGCATATACTAACACTGAACCCGGCTCAGTCACTCATGTTGTGCTTGCTGAGTATGCGCTTGGCAACAACTTTCAAATTTCGTTCACACCACAAAGGGAGAACTACATCATCTCATTGAGTGGCGGAGTCATTACGTTCTGGAGATGCTCTTCATCTCCTCACAATTGGGCAAAGTTGAGGGTTATCTACATGTACATCACTCTGCCTACTCGTCTGAGTGCTAGCATGATGAAGCTTACTCTTGCAAACTTTGACAGCATTTAAAATCACTTTGATTCTAGGCTTCCTGCACTGTGGAAACACTCCCTTTTCTCACTGCTTCATTATCGGCAGTACTTGGTGCTGCGCTGTTGTTCATTTGCTCTCTGACATCCAAATCTACTGATCCATTCACAGAATGCAAGTTTTGCTGACGTAACTCAGTTTCAGATGGGATAGAGCAGCTGACGTCAATTTCTGCTGCCAGGATAGGTTTCCAGCAAAGCTGATGGGAAAATAAACTTTCTTAGGGCAGACAGAACGACGGAGGAAAACAGGTGAGCGTGAAGGAGAGGAACGCATCTCAAACAAACAGGAAACTAGGAAAGCAGAAAACCAGCGATAGAAATTAATTGGGGCAGGAGGAACATGCCTAGGAGCAACAAAACATACTGATATTTCAAAAGACTCCAATGTGGAAGGGTGGGTGGTTGGTAACCAACTGACCACCGCAAGGTTTTACTGCAAATGAAAAGTCAAGACCTTCCAGTGTGCTTTACTGGTATTCACATGGCTGGCGGCCATCACTTCTGAGGTAACTTGCACCACTTCGCATGGAGGACTGCGGTTCTTCACTTTTCAGCCGTGAAGAATCTCAACTTCATGGGTTAGAATGGAAGACTGGGAATCGCTCAATCACGGACCGATCCAACTCGTTGGAGACCCTTGTAGGTAAGAAAGGTTGCAGCGAGCGAGCAGCGGAAAGCGAAGGCAAAAGAGGGCAAACAAAGGCAACAGAGAATGATTGCCGACCTTGGGCACACTGGTCCCAACTTCTGGGCCACTTTAGGAATTAACTCTGAGAAAATCACCGATGACTTCCCGTGAGGCATTTTGCAAACTGATTAGGTTATCTCACTGCAGATGGTTCCTTTGTCAAACCTCATTATATTCACAAAGAAAAAGAGTGGAAAGCAGAACGGAGCAAAAACAGAAATGGTTTTTGACTGTTAGAGGTGTGTACATAAACCCTGGCCCGGAAGTTGTGGAAGGCCTAAGGGACAACAAAGGGCAAGCAAAGGCGCATCTAACATTTTACAGGTTAGAAGGAGAGAGAACAGTTCAATAGATCATTTTGAGTTTCCTTAGGCCAACCTTCTCAAAGTAACGGGCCAGGGTTTTTGTATACATATTTTCAATGTAAGGCAAAAACAACTTTGCTTTTCGCTCCTCTCCGCTTTTTGCCTTTTTCCTTGTCAACTCTCGCTACTTCTAATGAGTTTTCACAGGGTTAGGAACACGAAAATCAAGTTACTTTGCCGAGTCCCTCTCCTGCTCTCGCTAGGAATTTTATCGCAGATTTAATTCGTGGAGTGGCCCGCTACTTCAACCAAGTTTGCCTAAGGTGAAGATGTTGTCCGATAACCCATTAACATCTGGTTTCATCTACTGATTTTGATTCATGTTGATTTGATCTATGTTGTGAGTGGATTAAGTTGAGCAACTGCAGTCAATCATTTGAATATAGTACCTAAAGCATGCAGACCCATATCGACTGGGAAAATGTCAAACAAACAGGGGGACAACGTCTCAATCGAACTCCTGCTGATCTAAGTTGTTGGTGACCACTTGTTTTGCGCAGTTGAATCAGCTCAGTTTTAATGGGTTTATTCTGATCATACCCAGTCTATAGCAGAAGGGCAAGAGAAAGGCAGGTCTTCAGTCCAAGTTGTGCCACCGAAAAGAGGAACAAGAGGCCGGATTTGAGGAAGAAGAAGCTCTTTACCATGAAGAACAACTTTGCATATGGCTGCAAAGATTGCCATGTATGGCGTCTTTTGCTCTCAGTCTCAGATGTAATTTGTTGTCTTTTCATCTCACAGTTTCAACAGGTAGTGTTATTTTTACGTACCTAGGTCTCGGTGTGAGTATGGCCCTTGGCATCAGTTTCTCTGCTCTTTCTTTATGACGGCATGTTCAGTTCTTGTTTGGCATGGTCTTGGCTTGCTTACGCGTGGACATAGATATATTACCCGGCAAATGTCGATTCTGTTCGAAAACAAAACAATAGTTATCCTAGAAAGGATCTCTGGCCCTTGGTGTTTAATTCTACCGAATCATTCTGGACAAAACAGCCTTCTTGCAAAGTTTGGGCATTTGCCCACGAAACCAGAAATACATATGATTTGATATGGATTCTCCAACACCCTCCTCTTCAGCTTGCCTCTAAGAAGACCAATGATTTAGATGTATTCCGAAGAGAAGAGTGATTGATCTTGAAAGATTATTACTATTTGGTCTGCCCTAAGAAAGCTTGGAAAGTGTCTGGTAATTTCCAGAGACGAATGAAGGATGAAGAAAGAGAGAGAGGTGAGCGCTTTCACGGACATTTACAATGCTTTAGCCAGCACTCAAAAGGTGTATACACCGGCCATTGATATATTTGGTGATGATGCATTAAAATGGAAAAGAAATGCGGTAAGGAATGTACAATAGTAATCCATGGCCTCTGAGAGAGGGAATGAAAGCTTAAAAGGCTCTCACTGCATTTCAAAAATGTATTCACAAGCAAATAAACCAAAAATAAAACACTTTCAGACAGATGGAAGGACATCGAATATCCCTTATGGAACCACCTACATTTCCTACAGGCATGGCAGTGGGAATACTTTCGTAATGAACCTGTTGGGCGATCATCTAAAGGTAGCCCCACTTTGGACCATGAAAGTGCCTGCCTTTTCCGCACACTACTGAGCACGAAAAATGGACAGAATTTTGAGCCAAAAAGAAATATAAATAGCATCAAGAAAGTGACATTTTGGCAACTCTAGGTACCATACATGATTCCATGGCTCTTCACACATGTGAGAGATCGTTTCGCATCTTACTGCCCTGTTAAAGCTTCATATACTCACGTTCACAGATTGCTTTTTGCACACTCCATTCACCATTCAACTGACAACTTGATGTTCTTGGGCCTCTTAGTCTATAACCTTCATTGCAAGAGAGTGTGCGTGTTGAGGCTAACTCACTGCCACCAGGAGAAACCATTCCATTTTTAACTTGAATTTCATTCACTATGACACATCATGTGCTTAAAATGTGCTTAATTTTAAGCACAAAATAAGCACATGTTTTAAGCACAATTTATGTACATTTTAAGCACATTTTAAGCACAAGTTAGAATGTGCTTAAAAGGGCCTTTTTAAGACAAGCTGAATGTGCTAAAAATAAGCAAATTACGTGCTTAAATTTTCTTTCGAAAAGGATGTGTGTTTAGGCACATTTTAAGCACAATGCGATGTGCCAAAAAGGATGGTGTTTAAGCACGTTTTAAGCACATTTCAATGTGCTGAAAATGATGGTTTTAAGCACATTTCACCGTGCCGAAAATGATGGTGTACTGTGTTTAAGCACATTGTAAGGACATTTCAATGTGCTTAAAATTATGGTGTACTGTGTTTAAGCACATTTTAATGTGCCAAAAACGATGGTGTTTAAGGACATTTTAAGCACATTTTAATGTGCCAACTATCCATTTTTCTAGATCTGCCTATAATTATGTGCTAGTAATTATAAGGACATTTTTAGCACATTGCCAGCATGTGGTAGGCACCATTTCAGTACATCGCAAGCACCTTGAACATCAATAATGCATATTTTATTGACTGATCATACAGAAAAAAAACTAATCATAACGCTGACAGAGAGAGATGGAATGTTTAAATTAAATGATAGAGATCTACATAACAACTAATGTAAGAAATGTGACTTTATAAAACTGATCAGATCTAAATGTCCAATTTCCTTGGGGCCTTTTTCTTCCGCTTTTCTTCGTGGCCAAGCCGTGCAGCCACAAAAGCCTTCTTGGCCGTTGGCAATGTCCCTTCAGGGAGGTATTCCCATCTGGGCCTGTATAGTAGCAGGAAAAAATGAGTTCCAACGTTAGGTTTTTAATTGATATAGAAGTCAAAATTCACTTTTATATCATAACATCAATGTCAGATCTCCGTATCTGGCAACATGAGGCCCATTCTTTGACCACTGATTCACAGTAGTTTGTATACTGTCAGTACAAAATCATTTTTCTACAGATACTTTTGAAGATACACATGAACACCCTTACATATCTTTTATTCACACCATTCACCCACCTTTTGGCCACAGCACGTGAAGGTTCTTCCTTTTCCACGAACACTTGTGCTTGAGTCCTGATGGTCATGAAGATGCAGAAAAGGAAATTAGATCAAGTAGAAACTTGACATGTGACCATATCCTTAAACTTTGGGTTGTACAAGTCAAAACCCACTATATTGTGCCCATGCAGCACAGTTATTTCATTAACATCTGCAAAGGCAATAATTACCGTTCAATCACGGCAGGCTGTGCTTGCTTCTGAGGTTTTGGCCTGAAGAAAAGAAAAACGCAAAGCATTTTGTCAGATTTATGGTTCTAGCAAGCTGGCCATGTACATGATTACCAAAATACCGTTTTGCCTTGACAGACTGCTTCTGCTGAAGCATGGCGGTTGGCCATGTGATTGGTTGATCCTAAAACAGCGTTTGATGAAAAGAAGAAAAAGACAAAAGTTAGATCAATGAAGTGCCAACAGCTGGTATTGAAAAACGACTAGGTTGATAGTAATATCCATGTACCTTCACATCGCCCCACTCCAGCTCCTCATTTTCTGGGTCATACCCAGGCAATGGGTGGTGAGCAGGCCACTTGTCTGTCTTCGATTTCACAACCACCCGGGAATGTTGGATGTCTGTGTCTGCAGAGGTGAATTTGCCACCCGACAAAAGAACAATTTATTTGATGGAATGACTTTTTACAATCCACTCGCATTTTCAATTATAAGATCTTTATTGAATGACTCGAGGGTGGACAAGAGAAAAGAAAAGAGACGTTTCGGAGTACTACTCCTTCCTCAGTCTTTT
>JAOWAR010154868.1:0-10949 GCA_028571005.1 Clathrina lutea
CATCAGTGTCAGTTTTGTACTACCATATTACTATTTTCACCCTTTGCGTTTTTCTTTTACAAAAATTGCTGTCTGAGCAAAAATCTCCGGGAAGAAATTGAGCCATCAAACATATTTATTTTCTGCATTCCCAATTGGCACAGACCGGATTCGAACCTACGACGAAATGGCGCCTAGCCGAACCGAAATCCAAATGTCACCTTTTTCCCGTGCAGTACACCCTAGGGACTTTTCTGAGTGCTTAGATAAGATCACTTCAGGTGTCTTGCATGACTGTAGGGTCAATTCACGCTGGACATTTCCTCTAAAAGGTTTCAGGCTCCGCTGAAACCTTGGGTGATCCTTGAGACAACTGAGTGCATGCACTTAGGGAATGCGGCTCAATGGTGAATCGTCAGCTATAGACTGATTTGCTCTTTTTCTCCTGCCCCTTGTAGTGCCTTTTTTTTTATTTAGCCGGGCGAAACGATGGTCACTGAAAGCACCAGGCACCTGTGCATTGATTGGAGCTCTTCATTTACTTGAGTTTCCCACAGTCCTGGCACATGGACAGAGAAAAACCTCTGGATGACGGAGTGTCAGCCGCACTGCACTGTACATAGCGCTTAGTAAGGATGTGGTGAACT
The DNA here is from genome assembly GCA_028571005.1 of Clathrina lutea. Classification (NCBI taxonomy): domain Eukaryota; kingdom Metazoa; phylum Porifera; class Calcarea; order Clathrinida; family Clathrinidae; genus Clathrina; species Clathrina lutea. Next base: position 627 of record JAOWAR010154868.1, read on the forward strand.
ATCCCAAAATAGACGACTTTGATCATGCGCATGCAAAGGCTTCGTGTTAACTGTGGTCAGTAAGCTATGAGAGATATCAGCCAAATCGCAAAGTGAAGGTGGCCATACTCTTTCGCTTCCATTGTATAGAAAATAGAAGGGCGTTTGCCATAAAGACTGATGTTCAAGTGTCTTGAGATTATCGACGATGCTGCACATCACTATAGTGCAAGAGTCTTGACAAGCTCAAGACCACTTTGTTTTCATAATAGCTTTCAAACAAGGAAAAGAGGAGCAACGGGGCTGCCAAAGCTGAATATCGGGTTCAAATGAGGGAATGCCTCACATGGCGTTCCATTTCGAGGTAACAGGTATGATTCGCAAAAGGTGATAAATATAGATGTTAGGATTCTGACCCTTCTTGGAGCGGAAAAAAATGGCTTCAAAACAGAGATTTGGGTTAATAGCCTCAGATTGTCGGGGGAAATGGGGGCAAAGTTGTGAGACTAGAACTGGTAGGTGAAAGGCAGACATGTCCATGGACACTCGCCTGCCGTGTGGAAACACCGAGTCATGACGCGGACGTCTTTGCTTCTGATAGGTGGTAATTAGATTACACCTAATGGCGCGAACAAAACTCAAGAAAACGTAGGCCTACAACCTCGGTTTTGAGCATTGAGCCGCTGCAGGGATCAGATGTGTGATCCTGACAGGTTTGTTCACAGTACGTTGCCTACCCTATCCTGAACGAAGTGGAACGTGGTCGATTTATTACAGGTGGTGTTCGATGTGGATTATAATACCTAGTCGGTCAACACCAGGCGCTGCTTACTCGTGCGCTTTATGCCAAACCATGACACTGATCAAGACGAGCCTGCCCGCAACACTCTGGCATATATCAAAACCAGTTCTTTAAGAACGTTAGAGTCAAGGTGTGTGATTGTTAACATATATATCTCTGTAGGTGTGAAGAAACTATGTGACTGCATTCTGTTGTTCAGTGTATGCGGGTTAACACGCCATGCATTTAAGAAAGGACCCTACTCCTCGACCAATTTTTCGTAACCATAAGAGACATCACTAAGGTTTTTTTTGTTTGAAAGGCGTGTAAAATAAAGTGCTTTAAAAGTATTTTGGCTTTTGGAGAGGGCAGGAGCTGAATAAAACCGTACAAAAAGGTCTATGCTCTGAGAAGTTGATTGCAACTTTCGCTCACTCCAGGCCAAATCTTTTTGCTGATTTTGATAGGTCGTGGGCCTGTTTACAAAGCCGTGCTACAGACTTTTGTTTTCCTTAATTAAAAATAAGAGAGATATGACCTTGAGAACTTCCCTTCGCTTTTTTGCCGAGTTGGAGCTAGCTCGCAACGTGTCATTCGGTGATGAGACGGACATAAATAAATCGCTAGCATGGTTTTGTAGCCAAGGGCATGAAGTTCCCCATGCTTCATTTCATCGCAATAGCCCAATCGGATGGTGAGATAAACTCCAGAGCGCATGTTTCCCAAAAGCTAATTATTTGTTTGGTGGCCGAAGCCAGTTAGCTTTGCCTGGCGCCCTTCGGCGCTTGATGACGTCATCCAGTGTTGTGTACGACTCTTACATGACTAGTCAGCCTACGGCTAGCTTTCACACCATGGCCAAACCGGAGGCGCAGCCACGGGACGTCTACTGATACAGCGCCGGGTCAAATGAGATTTTCGGTCGCATTTCCCTGCACTTCCTCTTCGAAGTTTCGAACGCGGCTATCACCAGACAGTTCGATGCTTTACGTACTTTCAAAAACGTTAGAAAAACGGAAAAGGCCAAACCTGGCTCCGGGAGGAGCAGGGTCCTGCCTTAGCAACACGCACCCACTTGAAAGTCAGGACTAATTTTCGCACTTGGCATGATTCCTTACTGAGAGTTCCATGGGCTGGTTGAGAAAGATTGCCACCCGGTCAGAAGCTTGCCGCTGGTAACTCGTTCAAAGGTGTAGGCATCACGCAAATCAGCATTTCAAGAACTGCCATTGTGTTGTGGGGAAAGCAGGTGGAGGACAGTCAACTTTGGCATCATCGTGCGTGATCCAGCAACGTGATCAACCACCAAAACTGCAGCTACAAGCTACGGTACTGACAGCTCAGCCGCATATGCTCGGCGTCGAGAAATGTTTACTTCATCGCCGGCTTGTTCTTTGATGGTTGTGGGTGCTGGGCTAGGCTTTGGTCGCAAACTACATGCACTTCAAACTTTCCTACTCTGAAAAAACACACCTAGACTTTACTTTGGGAATGAAAATCTGGCTGGCACCACTTATATGTACGACAGACACTTAGCAACTGACAGCAGGGCTTTGTTGAAGTGGCATTGCGTAATGTTTCTGATGAAACTTCAACAAGTGTGCATCTGAATGCCCTTCCACAAGGACGCCGACATGATCTAGTTGCTCCTTCGAGAATGTTGCCGGACAGAAGAGGACGAAGTCACAACTACGTCGATCAAGTCCAAGGACTGGTTGGACCAATGGGCCACCAAAGGCTTGTGCAATCCGAAGCCATGATCAATGGGTTGAGATTGCACACAAGCTGTTGCTATGTATATTTTTGTTAAAAGAAACGAAACAAATTCTTTGGTCTGACTGAGACTTTCAAACGAACCCAAGTCTTTAGACCACAATCAGGATTGTTTCTAGACGTTTCGGCCAGGCTAAGAATCAGCCTGCCATCACAAGGATCATGGTGTCGAACTTAGCGCAGCATGGCTAGACTTAGTGCGATAATAGGGTTTTGCTTTGCGCATGCTTCAGCGTCTACGTGGAGATAAAAAAAAAAAAAAAAAAAAGGTGTTCGTGTCAGCTGTTTTCATTATTCTACTGAAGAAGGCCATCACAGTATGGCCAAAACGTCCAAAAACAATCCTGATTGTGGTCTTGTCGAAAAGAGTGGGGTTCGTTTGAAAGTATATGTTTGTTTGCTTGGTGTCTCTTCTACATAAGGCCAAGGTCTGTTGTTTTATCTTTGTTTCTCGTCCCTTTTTGTGCCAAAACAATGCGGGTGAGAGAGAAAAAAAATACAAACTGTTACTGAGGAAAAAACACAAGTCATGCTACTCAACCATACACATGAGCATCGGCTGTGCATTCACAGTCAGTTACATGTTCCCAACACACAATGCATCCTCTTTTCCCGTTCTACTGGGGCAGGCGCACGTTGTGTACACATACGATGCTTTTGTTTTCAACCACCTTAGGCTTTTTCTGAAAAGATATCGGTAGCCGCCCGCAGTTGGTGCGAAAGCGTTGAGGAACATCACTTTCTAGAGAGACCTCTTCAAAAGAGATGCTGCGTTTTCCTTTTCAAACGCATCTGAAAAAAAAAAAACAGAGCAGTAGCCGGCCATCAAATGGCTTTTCCGACATGGCTAATTACAGGCATGATGCAAAGGCGTGCTACCTGCCACAATCGACCACAATCTCTCTCCCGCGGCCCGCAGCCCGGCCCACGCAGTCCGTGAGCACTTGTACGTGAACTTGACAAACAACGCCGTGAATTCGTGAAGCTGTGAAGCTCTTGCCATACCGCCCCAGGAGATTCAGAATACAACCTAAGATAAGGTCACTTCCATGCAGGTTTCCACTGAATGAGATGCGCCGACGGTTCAAACTATACAAGCGACACAGACCAAGCTTGTAGCAGCTAAATTAAAGCTACAGGAAAGCAATATTAATCTCTGATGCAGAATCGGGCATTCTGACGTACATACATGTACATGTATGGCACACGGCATGAATATACATTATACAAGTATGCGTTTTCTGCCGTGATCAATGGAAACCAATAGCACAGAGAGCAAAAGGCAAAGAATTAACACACCGTGTCTAACCAGGCCCAAGCTGTTCCTTATCATCACCATTCTCCTGCCAAGAAAAAAAAAACTCTACAAAACACTTATTATTATCATGACAGTGTACCTTTCACCATGCCATTTAAGGTGGAAATGTCGATCGCAATTGGATCAGTTCTTGAAAAATTTGTGCTTGCCAAGCACGTCTCTTCTAGATACTCACAAACTAATCTAGAATATAGCCTTCTCACATCTCTGGCTTGGGCTTCACACAAGACAACCTGACTTCTTGCCAAATAAGTAGTGCGGCGTGCTTCAAAGAAGACGCTAGAAGCAGTTGTGAAGAACAACGAAACACGGCCCCAACTCAGCAAAACTGGAGATGAAATCGACACCTGATAACATTTCGCAGGCCTGCACATGCACTTCAAATCGTTAAGTAACATGAAGTTGCACTCTTTAAGTCGTTACGTAACATGAAGTTGCACTCTTCAATTGGTCAAATCGGTGCTTGACATGGTATGTGTCAAATACTTCAAATTTATTCTTGATATCAAGTGCTGTACGCTTCAAATCAAAATTTCACGTGGTGTCGTTGATCTACGCTCCGATCGACACTTGACAGCGTGCTGTACCCTCCTGTTGGCAAAAAGTTTATTGTTTGTGTCATCCGAAAGCCCAGCGGGCGAAAAATCTTCCTCTCCCTCTTCCTCGAAACATCTTCCTCTCCCTCTTCCTCGAAACATCTTCCTCTCCCTCTTCCTCGAAACGTTTTCCTTTTCCTCTTCTCTTTCTGCTGCGCGCTTCAAATTGTTATTTGACATGGTGTCTTACGCTTCATATCGACACTGGACATGGTGTGGTACGATTCAAATAGATACTTGATATAATGGAGTAGGCAAATTGATGCTTGACCTGATATCGATGAGACCTGTCGAAGTTTCTTCTGCATTTTTATTAGACCGCTCGTTTGTTTTGAGAAAAAAAAAGGAAAGATTGCACACTAAGGGCCTTTAAAGTATCTTTGAGTACACGTCGCTGCAGACGGACGAAGAGTCCATACCAGGTCGCTGTGACTGATCAAGGACCACCGTGGGCGCGCCGGGGCTGCATCAGGCCAGCAAAGGCAGCAGAGGTGGTTGTTGGCAGCAAAGAGTCAGCAAAAGCATATGTCAATTGATTAGAGCAGACGAAGGACACAGCACTCACTCGCAGACTGCTCTGACCAATTGGAGACCATTGCGAGCGCAAACAAAGGAAGCTGAGGCTGGTATTGTTGGCACCAGAGTGTGACCAAAGGACAATACTAAACGTTGTACAGGTTAGAACGAGAAAAAACAGTTCTATCGACACCTTCCTTGATATCATCTGTAAAGCCATAGATATCCTGGTTAATCAGTTCAAGTTGATCGGCAGCATGCACGGTTTAAAGCTGATCAACCACAATCAAATCATTTTCATGTGTAAAGCTCTTCAAGGGTTTAAATTACGTCGAAGGTCTGATGATGACAAGTCTATACGAAGAAATTAGTTTGAAAGGTAATTAAGCCCGGCGAGCGATGAAGACTTCACAGTGCGCGTTGAATTGGTTCTGTACCCCAATGTTTTGCTGGTGATTGGGTCAGCCTTAGTGGCCGCGTGCATGTGAGGGGCCAAACTGCACGGATTGTACAGAGGGTGACGAAGAGGTCTGAAGCAAAATTGCTTAGAGACTTTTTTTACTGAAAATTGAAAGGAAATGTCTTTTTGTTAAGCAGAAATTGTTAGGCTGCTCGTGAGTACACTGCATTGGCAGGAAAGCGCACAGCCATGAACAAAAATATGCGACATTGTGTGTGGATTTGAAAGGCAGGGAACTTATGCTTGAATGTGAACATTTCACATGCTCTGCAGTGACATCCATCCGGACAGAGGCCAATTGACTGGTGCTCCTCAGCAGCTTCATTCGATGAAAGTGAGCACTGAATTACACCGTCTTTCACAGCTTAAAGTATGACAAAATCGTGGGGATTTATTCCAGACCGGCTCAGATACTGTAGATAGATCAGGTTTGACCTAAGCCACCCTGTCATGCGCCTTCTCAGGGAAGACCTTCAACTGTACCTGCTTGTAAAGTGATTGCCGCAAGGAGTGCAAGTGACAGCTGTGCACAGCTCAGCCAGCAATGTTCCAGCATACAGACCACCGAAAGTTTGTTTTCGTATAGACTGAGATTGATCAATGTTTAGAAATTCTGGCTGCATGCTCAAAGTGGAGGGTGGTTTGTGGGTACTGAGATGACCTCGAACTTGAAGATGCTGAACATACCCGATGTCTGGGGAGCCTGGCTTTAACAGCTCTGTCCTGGTCACATAGCTGGCTCACTGAATTCTTGCGCCCTCCAGGGTAGTTTCTTTTCAGGGAAGCAAATGACTGAGTGGGTTTTTGGTGTTGTAGAAAAGCCTTTCCCTCTTTTCGAGCTATGACAACGTAACTGCAGCAGCACAATGAGTCACAAATTTTATCACCTGTGCCTGTAGCTTTCTCCCCTTCGTTTGTTTGACTTCACGCCAATGATCCTTCCCTAACTGCTCCTCATTCTGATTGAAAAGTTTACTCGCTGCTCTGGTCAACTCTCTCACATTCTCAGGGCTGTTGGGGGTGCTGGCGACTTGGTAGTTTGCGCTTGAAATGTATGGGCCTTTGAGAGTTTATGTTAACGAGCAGTACAAATCTGAAGCAAGTGGTCATTCACTATGATACATTGTTCTATGATACATGGCTCTTGCCATGAACCTGAAGAAACAATTGTGTGGTGTTCGTTACCTCTCTTTCATGGTTCACGGCAATCTATGACCTCACGTTGACTAAGCTGCCTACGTCTTCGGCAGTGATGGAAGGTGCAAAGGCGGAGTTTAAATGTGAATGCACACCATATGCCACATTTAAGTATCGGAGAACTGGGATGAGTTGGTACTGGTACGATCCACGTGATGGCGGCTTCACTTGCCCATTCTTTATGACGGAAGATGACGATGACAGAATGCAATCTGTTGAGACTGAAGAAAATGGCGTCATCACTTCAACTTAACTGTTGACTACCTGTCTTCTTTGTACAACAGGACGTTCTATTTTTGTCTCATTGGAGGGGAGGATCCTCTCACAGGAGCCCTTCTCAAAGTTGATAAGGTTCTTTAGGAGGGTGGATATGGACTTGCTTGTTCCATTACATAAACTTAATTTCACGGCTAATCAGACCCCGCCATTGTCATGTGCACACGAACACATTTTGCCCATCGTCACAGAAAAAATCACACCAGTATTCTTGCCTTGAAGCCAGGCTGTGGAACGAAAGGTCGCAGCCCCATCATTCTCTATTGCTTGAAAGGAGCATTACTTCTCTTTCGCCCCCTCCTGCTCAATCCATATCTCATCTGACATCCGAAACCCCAGCGGATAGGCTGCTAGACCATGATAAGTGAGGTGTATGTATATCACTCCCACCAATAATATAGGAATGAAAAATGTAGCAATGAAATATTGGACTACAGCAGAGCAGAACTAAATGTTACGATTTGAACAAGCTCTTTTTTAACATAATCATGCTAACTCGCCATTGTCAGAAAGATTAATCACCCCCCCCCCCCTCTTGGTTTTACTGAACACGTGCATTATACATGTAGATGTGAGTAGGAGATTTGATACATGTGGGTTGGGGAGAGTGCATATGAACATTTGGCCATTCATAACTTGTCAACATTTACAACTGCTCCGCAACTCATTTAAGCAAATTTGTCATCATCTTCCAGCATGCACGCAGCAGTTTTGTATTTGCACATTGTAGAGCGCTGGCACAGTGCTTCACCAATGTTGGTCAAGAGATGTATGAAAGTAGCTTTCTGGTTGCAGGAACTTTTGTGAAATTGTGAAAAGTCAACGATACATACAATTTGTTGGATTTCTTGCCGCTTCCTAAATTCTATTTCAGTGAAAAAAGGCAGAAGCTGAGAACGAAAAGACCAAAAGATCGTGAGGGAAGTTGACTTTGAACTGGGTGTCACCTACTGCCGGGACAGGCTTGACATGATCTTCTTCTTGTTTTTGATACTTCAAGCATGCCCTCCTTTCGGCTGGTTACGATTTCCGTTTGAATGTAGGACCAATTGAGGAGCTTCTGGTAGAGGATATGGCAGAATCTATTTATAGACGGCACGTACCAGCGTACGGTGCCGGAATATGTTAGGCACACACAAGGCAAGGTATCGTAGTAATCGTATTCCCGTTGTATGTCCCTTTCGACCCGGCCACTTTGGCCGCTGCGAGCAGAAGAGAGAATGGTCAATGGGAAAGTTGGTGAGGAGGAGGCAGGAAAGGGCATGGTAGCGGGCTCTACCCTGCAGCATGCACAGTCGAAGTGCCCGCGAGTCCCGAAGTGTAGGCAATAGCGCAGAGCACCATTTCTTTCTTTGTCTTCAGCGCCTGCTCCCGTGTAGTGTTGGCCGATTCCTTTTTACTCTCTCCTTACCGACTTTCACTATTTGACCAGTTTCGCTCCGTGATGGATGTTGGAGAGATAGCAGCGCATTGGCCACCGGAAAGAGACGGCGCGTTCTATATTATAAAGTATAACTATTGCGGGTCCACCACGGACAAAACGGAAGAAGCATAGCGACGCGTACGAAAGCGGGGTGGCTGAAGCCGATCTGAGCAGAACACGAGCACGTCAGGCTCAAACAAACGTTTGATGTAAAAGCCGTTGAAACGTGCCTGGAGCATTGTTCATTCCTGCCTAGCATGCTGGGCCAGCCCACTCGCATGCTCGTGCAACTGCAGGCGATCATACGACACCGTTGTGATTTCACTCGACCCGTGACCCGGCGCCCGGCTGGGCAGGGACGGGAAATTTCAAACATTTGATGTCGAAAATAAGGTTTGGCCACAATGCTAACCCACTGCTCAGTCATTATGGTCTGATCGACTACAAATTTTCAACACCTGAACACCTGGTCTTTGCCAACGGAGCGTCAATACGTTCGAGTTTTAAAACTCTGGCTCTTTCTAGAGTTGTGCGAGACACCGGCGCGAAGAGCTGAATATGCCACTCTGCGAAATCGACTTTTCCATTTCACCTTGCGTTCTTTAAGAGAAAAGCGTTTTTCGCAACACTTCTGGCTTGCTCCGAAAAACTGGTGCTTACACCGTCCAAAATAAATCGGCAATCAGTGAACATTGCTTTTCGGTGCCCCAGTTTTGTTTCAACCATAACTCCGAAACGGTGAGGATTTTCCATGTGCAGCTTTTTCCGGTTCTCTTGTACATGTTCTTTCAGTATTTCAAAAGAAAAATGCCATTTTCTCGCAGTCTGACAAAATGGGTCCAGGGAATGACGCCCCTTAACAAAGGAGAAATTTAGGGAATGGTGAAGCACCGTCAAACAGCTCACCTATTCCGGCCAGGTCTGTCCGATGCCCTTCGCCGAAGCTTGTGCACGTGGCTGGTGCATGTTCGGGTTGTCTTTAGACTTTCTGCTGATGTTAAGTTGTAGTGTATAGCTCATGCTTGATTTTGCCCTTTGCGCGTGAACGGATTCTATTTTACAAGCCACTTCCACAATTTGACAGTGATGGCGGGAGAAAAAGCTGACTATTTTGCGACGCGAAGGGCTCACTTCCACCAGGGCTCAAGTGGTACAACAATGATCCGCAAGGGAAGCCCAGTTATTTTCCAGCGAGAGACGAAGGCGGAAGAACCGTGACGCGTACCAGGTGCAAAATTGGCCCTGTCAGCCCTGAAATGGACGGATTAAATATTTTTTTCTTGCACAAAACGATATTGAAACCGTTCTCCGAAAGAGCTACCCTTGTTTTGCATGGTGAGTGTGTGACTGCCATTTAAATGCCTGCGTCACTGAGCCATGCAATAAACATTTGCATGACAAGAGGAACGACAACAGCAACAACAACAGCAACAACAACAACAACAACAACAACAGCAACAACAACAACAACAACAACAACAACAATAACAACAACAAAAACAAAAACAGCACCAACTAAACACCTCAAACTTTAGGTGTGAACAGGATAGTTCTAAATGTAGCCATCAGAGATGCCTTACATATTGTTCGTGTGTCTGTGGGTCCTCCATACATTCCAAAATGGCCGAAGCTGTGCGCACCAGACTCCACATGCTGAATAAGGAACTTTTCCCAGAATGTTCTTTAGGAAACATCAGGTATATTCGAGCTCTCCTCCTCGCAAAACGGAGAAGCTCCACTCCTTCGTACCCGTTCGGTCGGCCATCTCTTCTTGCATGCAGTCAGATGGCGCCGTGGCCGATGGCCATTTTCCACGGCTTTGGCAACAGATCAACAATGCGTTACCCAATATTTCTAAAAAGCGGAAGAGTTCTGAGCTCGATAATACTCTTCCTGAGCCTCGATCGAAGAGACCTGCAAGGAACTCCAACTCGGGTTATTACTGTGCTGTCCCACATTGCAGCAGGCGTTCGAATGTCGATGCCACGTTGTCGTTTCACAGGT
>JAOWAR010154879.1:0-10948 GCA_028571005.1 Clathrina lutea
GATACAATGGCCAGTCTTCACTGTCGCCATCGAATTCATCAACGCGACCAACATTAACTACGACTGCGCCTCCCGAACTTGCCTGTACGCCAGACGCGGGGGAATAATTCATCTCTCGTCGCCAACTGTAATAACCCCGTCAGCAGTACACCACAGCTCAGTCACATGTCAGTACCAGCAGAATGATGCTCCACAAGACAAAGCAAGAACAAATATATAGACACCAACACCTGACTAACTATGAACGCAACACTCATACCTAAAGCAACACATGTACCTGATTGACACTCCATTACAATGTACTTGTCGTATCGGATAGTGGCTCGAGAAACCTTCTGTCGCTTCTGTCGTGAAGAAGTTGACTGCTTGCCCGTGATCATGATTGGCGCCCGTCGTGTAATGCATTGCCACGCTCAATTGCTGCAGTGATTGGCTCAAGCCAGTCCTAGGCCTGTGTGATTGCCGTCGGATGGAAGACTGTCTTCAGAGAAAGAAAAATATTGGGTGCCAGGTGTACTGCTATCAGCCTTGTAGCTTCTTCCTCTCCCTTACCGAATGAAGCTCCAATACAAGACCGACAGGGACAGCATCCAACGACGGAAGGCGATCCTCATCGCCAACGAGCAAATCCTCTGACTTGCCACAACGGGCCATGAGATTGATCGCGGAAATTTCTTCGCCGGCATCCATACATTTAACGACCACCACGGAGTTTGTGCGTCGGAGCACGGCCACCAAACTTAGTACGTAAACAATCTCGGAAGTAGAGAACCCGGAAATATTGTTGGTTTCGCCGTGCTCCGAAGCGCAAAACCGAGAAAGCTACTTACAAGTCTAGTAAGACTTTGTTAAACAACTTCAAGTTGTCCAAAAAAGACCGTTCAAGCAGTCTAGAAGGCCTGCGCTGACGCTTTCTTCTTCGATCCATCCTCGCTTCTTAGGCGATCGTTTCTTTGCATCAGGTCGAATCACGATCAATGCCGTCGCATTCTTTACGTTGCCAAGACGCGGGGTGACATAGACATACTCGCGCGAAGATTCTATCGCATTTTCAATCGCAAAGTGCAATGTCAATGTCTGCTCTTATCTGCCTGGTGCAGATTGACCAGTAAGAGCTGGCAGCAGCTGGCTCTGCAGGGTGTCCTCAAGAGGTTGAAACAGATTACCAACTCCAGGCACCGTACGTTGCAGGTAAGTCCATTTGGACAGGATCCCATGAGTCAGAGCAGCAAAAGCTGCATGAGGCTGCAATTGAGTCACTCTGCAGAGGGCCACCAACTCCTCATTCCACTTGTTGGCTCGAGACTTGACAAAAACTTCAACAAGGCCTCGGGTACCAAGACCGGCTCCAAGGTAAGGTCTAGCTTCGGATGATACCTGGACCCCAGTTCCCTCGAAGACCGTCACTGCCAGGTCGTAGCGCTCGGCCTTTGCAACGAGCAAACACTTTGTCGGGTTGATGCAGTAACCGAATTGGGGCCTTGTTCTAGAAGATCGTGGAGCCACTTTCGGAGCTTGATGATGCAAGTAGCTCCTACAGAGTCATCGGCAAACCAGATCTGGTGTAGCCAGCATTGCCGTCCTGCAAGCGAAGGTACCACTGGGCTTGCGCGCGAAAAGTACATTGTACAGAAGTACATGGATGTAACATCCTACCACTGCAAGGCAGCGGCTGCGCGCTCGCATCGCAAGACCGCAGTGCCATACTTGGAAAGCAAAAAAATGCTGTCGGCGGTAACACAAAATTTAACGAAGTTGAATGAAAGTTGGTCGAAGTGTGGGTCGCTGTAGCCCAGCGCTTAGAGCGTCGGAGCGCAAATCCGAGGCCGGGTTCGAGCCCCACCCGAGGCCGATGTTGCTTTCTTGTAGTTCCCTGTCTCTTTGCCTCCGCGAGTGAAAAACGCGATTCTCCTCTCTCATTCTAATCTTAGTCTTCCCCGCGTTATCTTTTCCTAGCGCGTTGCATTCGCCTACCGAAGCGACTAGTAGATCTACGTAGTAGATATTCACGTTCTTTTCCGAATGCCGGAAGCCATGTGTTTGCGGCTACGTTGGGTTTGCGCGCCAAATTTACAGACATGAGTGCATGTACTGCAGTACACAAACACACTCCACTAAAGACTGTTACGGCGAACGAAAAGTGACCAATCGAACAACGTTTCGGCGTCTACGCCCAGAATGAGTTCCGGAGAGCCGCTCAAGCAGCATCGTCCGTACATCGTGCCGAGGCCATTGCTAGAGCCGCGACATACCACCCTCACCCCTATAGCACCTCTCATCACGGCTCTAGCGCCATCCACCTCACGCTTACATTTCTTCTCCAGGACATAAAAAGGCATGAGCGCCCAGAAATCTACCGCAGTTCCTCTTTTGTCACAGGTACAGACTTGGTTGTTTTCTTTCTGGCTGAAGACGGCGTAGACGCCGAAACGTCTTTGTCTTGTATTTCCATCGCCTATCCACGTACATGTACATGTATTGTGTCTCTATTAACCCGATCTTTGGGCCTCGGAAGTTAAATGCCAGATCAAGGTGTGTCCAGTGCCTGGCATCTCCGAGGCAGCGGCGTTTGAACTGCGCACTGTCTTGATCTTAGCTCCAATGATGACGTTGGAACTGCTCATTCCCTTGTAAATCTGGTTGCCGCAGTGATTGAGTCAATAATCGTTTAATAATCGAAACTCGATCGAGAGGCTATATGAAAACCCGAAAGGGAAATCGTTTCACCCCTCGTTACTACACGGACTTGGGGCGTGCCTCATTCCGGGACAGTCTGCCGCGTACGCATCGAGGCCTCTGTCGGCCACCGAGCAAAGGTACGCACAGACAGAGAACTGCTGGCCATCTGCTATGCATGCAAAAAATTTCGGCAGTACCTTCTGCGAATGAACATCATTGTGGAATCCGATCATAAGCAGTCAGAAAGGATCTTTCACAAGCAGATTCACTAGGCACCTTGACGGCCACAGAGAATGCTGTGTGACTTCAGCCTCACGATTTGAAGGTGATAACGATGTACATTCAGAGATCACAGATGCTCATTGCGGATCCGTGCATGTGGAGCAGCCTGAAGAATGGTTTATGCATAATCATGACATCTAGACAGTAACAAATGGCACCGCAGATGCGAAGAGTTCAAAGCAGAAACATCTGGTGATCCGGAGCTGCAGACACCGTAGGCTGGAAAGAGTCATCAACGCTGGATGGCCAAGAGGAATAAAGTCACTGGGCTTGGCTTCGCCCACATTGGAGTGTACAGGATTGTTAGTTTAAACCATTCTGGAAGGAATTCTCTTCATGGGCGAGCGCCTTGTAGTTTCGACGTCAATGAGAAGCTATGCGCCGAGCGTTCTTCACGGCATTTCGGAGCAGACAAACGCCGCGAGAGCCTCGCGCGGCGAGGGCTATGCAAGCAGCTTACTGGCCACTGATGTTGAAAGCGATGGAGGACCATGTGGTGCACTGCTCAGTCTACCAGAGACACCAAAGAACCAATACCAAGCCGGAGCCTTTGCTGCCACATGAAATAACAATAATGCCTTGGACCACGGTTGGCAGCGACATTCTCAATTTTCATGGGGTGTGCTACTTGTGAGTTGTTGGCTGCACCTCCAAGAAGAAAATAAATCTCTGGACGCTTTGGTATACCGAGAAATCTCATGACTGACAATATGCCCTTTCCCTGCAGAAAATGCAACAGGTTATAAAGGCATTGTTTCAAGATCCCCACCTTCTCACCAACATACAGCTGGAGCAATGGCAAAAAGGTAAGCTGTTAAGATGGCCGAGGCTGCCCTGCAGAAAGCCCCGCAGTGGAGAATGACAAGATGGACTGAGAATCAGCATTTTTGCACTACAGAAATAGTCCAATTGCACCTATGAAGCACAGCCATGCATGCAGAGATTCTCTTCTACAGAGGGCTTCCAGATGATCAACTTGCCACTCTCAGAAGATTCCTCGAAGCCTCGTGGAATCGATGCCACGCCAGACATTCAGCCTAAGGCACAACGGTGACAAAAACTCAGTGTATCACGGCAAAACAGCAAAAGAAAAACCCAACTTCAACCCATGCGGGAGAGGCAGTAATGGTCCAGCCAGGAGAGGCAGTAATGGTCCAGCCAGGAGAGGCAGTAATGGTCCAGCCAGGAGAGGAGACCATTGGGACTTTTGGGGAGCCAGCCACGATCACAGAAAAGTTGGCACAGCCACAATCCTATGGGCTTGACAACGCACTTCGTGGCACATCATCTCATCTCCATCCCATCCGGATGAGCACTGACAACCCAGCGAGAAATGAACGGCATGACAGGGGAGCAGACTGCAACAAAAGTCCCAACGATGTTAACTCAGAGGCTTAGGCTAACGACGGGGCGCCTGCTTCCGAGGAGTCGGTGAGGTCCTGAAGGCCACCAGACATGGTGAATGGCTAAGACACAGAATCCTTAGTCAGGCCAATCAAAGAATTTTACAAGGCCTGAGTCATAATTATGCTCTCTCATTGAGTTCCTGTCTCTGGTAAACTCCGAGCAGTATTGCACCAGACTAGTCATACCCACCTAACCATGACAACAGTAATGTCTCCATCTGCTCCCTGGATCTTGAGGGTACATAAATGTCCCCAAATGTGTCCGTTGTTTAACTCTTTGTCAGCATTTCAATAAAACCTTACAGGTGATAAGGCTCATAACGGCTTTCAAACAGATTCTTTCCGGGTCATCAGGATCGGTGGCCTCACAGAAACGACTAAGAAAAGAGACAAAGCCATTAATTTGCACACCTGATTGCACTTCCTTGTTTTTGTTCTTGCAGGCCCCTCTTGCACATCAGCTTTTCTTTTCATTTTCGCACCATCCACCTCGTATAGACATGTAATTATGTATATGTGATGGCCACGCACAGGCACATGTACATAAAAACAATACATGTTCTTTTCTTTTGAGCTCCTTCTGTGAAGTCAATGGTGATCAAAGCCACTATGACCTTATTACCTACAACACACGTGACGTTTCTTGTTTGTGTAATCAAATTCTTCTTTTCTTATAACATTTTCATGTCTTGATCTGTTGCTAGGTGTAACATCACTCCAACAAATTGAAACATTTTTGCACAAAGTGCTTTCCCTTGGATAAGGGAGCAAAGAGCACAAGAAGGCGACTGCAGTGAAAGTTCAGAGTTCTTGGCCTTTCTTGGTGATTGAAAGCGAGATTCGGCGAACTAGAACTTAAGAGGCATGCTGCCACAGTATGAAGTGGCAGTGCGTGTCCGCGAGGAGGTTACATTTGGAGCATGCAACAGACGGATTCTTCCTCGCAGTGTGGCATTGGCCACTTCCCTCTTCCTCTCTTCTTTTCTTTCTGTCTTCTGGCTTTTGGTATTCTCTGTTGCTTCCTCTAGTCTTCTGTTCTCTGGGGTGTGTGTGTGTGTGTGTGTTTTTTTTTTTGTTGTTGTTGTTCAAATGTAATACCCGCTTAGTAGATCTACGGTATTATATTATTATATTATAATTGTATAATATGTGATCTTCATTACTACTGACAGATGGTAGATCTGTTAAAAACGAAATTTCAAATGCAGGACGTGCCCAATGGTATATGGTACCGTGAGCGCTTAAGTCCAGCTCGCGCCAAGTAGATCTACTGAGGACGCCATGTAGATCCACTTTGGACGAAATTTCAAATGAAGGAGGAACCTCGGTATGGTACTGTCGGCCAGCCTGCGCCATGTAGATAGTCTCTCAAAGGTTTATTCATGGTTTCCATGGTTTCCAGGCTACAACAACAGAAAAATTAAACTTTCCACTCTGCGTTGTCGAAGTCCTCACCGCGGATTATTCTCATCTGCCTCTAAAAGGTGTGACTGGTGTGAAGTTGGCTGAACTGAGAAGGGATGACTGAAGGCTTCGAGAAAGCGGTCAGGCGCTTCATAGGGTCAAAGACGACATGCTTGCTCCAGAGATCAACGACTGTTCATGAAAAACCCCGTTCAGCATGTTGGGCAGGTCCTCACACTGGCACACACTCCACATCATGTGAAGGTCACGGGCGAGAAGCCAGGGTGTGTCCGGTTACCAATGACCTTTCCACGACCGCGTGGAAGAAACACATGCATGAATGCTACGCGGCACGGGAACTCTCGATCTCATTGGAGGTGTTCTGGATCTAGCCAGTCAGTTTCCTACTAGACCAGCCCTGGCTGGGCTTATCGTACTGGTTCTCTTTAGAAGCTCCGAGACCATCGATGTGGTGGTCGGCTTAGGTGACCATGGCGTATGGAGGCCGTGGGACGAGCGAGGACAATGCAGGCGCGCGACTGTTTTCCCTTCAGCATGTCGGACGAGTCCTCACACCCTGACACACATTCCACATGGAGGTCACAGCCAAGAGGCTAGGGTGTGTTGAAATTCAGTTACCAATGGCGTTTCAACGGCATGGAAGAAAAATATGCATGACTGCAATTGTAGTGCGAGGATTAAATTAACATTCAAAACTGGGTAGCAATGAAAGTACTGTACAATTGAAGGTGTCCCGAATAAATTTAGAACCGGAATTCTATAAAACAAAGCATCAAAGACTGGCTCTTTTACACTGCAGTTTGGTTATTTCCAATATGTGGGGTAAGAGCCTCTCAAAGCAATGCAGCTGTACAAAAGGAAGTGACTCAATACCATTTCCGGTGTGTAAACCGAAAGGCAACTTAGACGGTCCGAGACGAAGTGATGTTTGAATCCAGTTTGACACGATCTGATTCATACGCGTGTACTCGAATTCTGCATTTTAAACGTCCATACTCATTGTGTAACCGCTGTCTGTGGCAGAGCGTGCCCGAGCTTGACCAGGTGCGGGAACCCTCGGTTTCGTTGGAGGTGTTCTGGATCCAGCCAGCTGTCCTGCTAGCCCGGCCCCGGCTGGGCTTATCGTACTGGTTCTCTTACGAAGCTCCGAGACCATCGATGAGGTGGTCGGCTTGTTGGCCATGGCGTATGAAGGCCGTGGGACAGGTGAGGACAAAGCAGGCGTGGATTGGGCGGGCGACTGCTTCCCCTTCAGCATATCGGGCGGGTTCTCATACTGGCACACACTCTCCACGGAGGTTGCAGGCGAGAAGCCAGGGTGTTGTAGCACAGAGAGATCGATTATCCTCGGATCAGCGTATTCGCCAGCGGCTGGCTTGCCACCCTGTGAAGGCGGCACAACTACATAGTCATACTTCATTGAAGTATTGCTTTCATTTCGCTGTGGTTTGGGCCGTGGTGGTGGTGGTGTTTTCTTTATTTCAGGAATGGGTGCAGCAGCTGCTGCTACTGACGGTGGCGTTGTAACAAACTCTCCGAGGTCATCCGGTGGCGGTGGCAGGGGCAAATCGCCAGGAACATCTGTCCAGTCATTGACTTCATCTGCATCCACTGCTGTGTAGATCTCACCACCAGTGATGGAAGCCGAGGACGAAGACCTGGACTTGGTGGGTTGGGCAAAGCTGTCCCGCTTTTGCAACACGCTGGCAAGCTCAGCTCTATTGATGGACAGAACCGGGGTTGTGCTTGATCTTACCACTGCAGGATGAGTTGCTGTCGAGATTTTCATTATTGGAGGAGTCATATTGGGAAACTGAGCTCTGGTGACCAGTGGGACTTGACTAATGTTTGACGAAGTTTGAGTCACATTGGCCTGGCCAGCCACTGTTGATCCTGTGAGGCTTCTTTGAGATGAGGCACTTGAGAGTGGTGTGGCAGGTGTTTGTTGCGTGCTTGATAATTCATCTTGGATTTGGTCAATATCGGCATAAGTCAAGTCTTGCTCGGGTGTGTGCCTTGATCCGGAGCTTCCTTCCGGCTCTAGCCGTACAGCGTTGAGTGATGGCGAGCCAACCGACACAGACGCAGACCCTGACATTTGGTCGAGAGAGTCCGTGATGGAGATCGAGTCGATGCTGG
This sequence comes from Clathrina lutea, assembly GCA_028571005.1. Taxonomy (NCBI): domain Eukaryota; kingdom Metazoa; phylum Porifera; class Calcarea; order Clathrinida; family Clathrinidae; genus Clathrina; species Clathrina lutea. The sequence continues at coordinate 7,932 of JAOWAR010154879.1, forward strand.
CACTCTCTGATGACACAACTGGAATGGAGAGCAGCGTGCTTTGTTTGTTCTTCTGGCGCTCCTTAGCGTGCTTACGCATCTCAGCAAGAGCTGGTGATTCGGGCGATGCCTAGATGGAGGTACAACCAAGCAGTGGTCATGGGCGTTTCAACATTAGGAAGAGTAGAAGACTATTCAAACATGGCATCACCACATGAGAAGCCAATGGAATGGAAGGTACAACAATGGTGGCCTATTCATCATCAATGAACCAAAAATCACGATCGAGATACCGTAGTCTGCTAGGACACTTCTGAGGAAGCGTGGCTGTGATTCGAACAAATTGAAATCCATTTTTCGTTTTTGATTTCTTTCTAGAGAAAGCCAAAGCTCGACTTACCCCTTTGAATAACCGCTCGGGTAACTCTAGCTGTAACTTGCTAGCAACGTCCATTCCAGTTTGTGGGAGAACATTTGCATTGGCGATAAGCTGGTCGGCGCCCTTCTGAACCTCCTCCAAGTGGAAGACTTCATCCAAGAGAGACATCTCGGCAGTCTGGACAGACAACATATAGACATTTTCCTTGAGCGGAGAAGAGACTCTTAAACGTATGATGCATTCTACAAAAAATGACCACTTTCTAAGTGTCATGACAAGAAAGAACTGTGTCAGAACAGGAAAGAACCGTGGTTTATGTGAGAAAATACCTGATGCCCTCCGGTGTGCTTTGCCTTCAGCACTGAGTTGCATGAGCCCAGAAGGCTGAAGTATTGTTGAATGAATGCTCTTTTTGTGCGTGCACATCTACTTAAGTGCTAGTCTGTGTGTGTGTATGTGTGTGCGTGCGCGCGCGTTTGTGTGTACGTCTGTGAATGTTTGGGAAATTAATCAGAAAAATGGTAGATGGGACAGCAAAGAGACTTGGGATACAGAAATGGAAGGAATCAGTACATATAAGTAGAGATTTCAGTGACGTCACAGGAACGGGGCTGCGCATTCGCAAAGTACTTGACTGGCGCAGTATCGGGGCCGTGGCACACACAAACACCAGTTTTTTGACTGGGTCTGAGATTGTCTCCGTCACCCTAGAAACAAAACGACAACTGAACGAAGAGCGCTTTCATCCCTGTGCATGGTGCTGTCATTTTCACCGCTCTACGTGAAAGAGAACGTGTTTTGTCATTTATTTTTATAATTGAATCTTGTTCTTCAATGGGGAAAAGTTGTCGAGCCATGTTGAAACCTATTTTGTTTAGGTTCTACGACCTCGAATTAGTCAAGAGAGGTGTTGGCCTTATCTTTTCATGATTGCATAGACGGTCCCTTTTCGACTTTGAAAGGCAGCGTGCTGTGCCGTTGACGTTTCCCTGGCCACTTTCCCAAACACCCGCACATATAATTGAAAATGATTTGAAACAATGCAATCATACACAATTTGAAAAGCACGATAGTTTCAGGTACACTGTGGTCACCTTTCTCAGGGTGTGTGACCACACGCTTCAGAATCATTTGTTAATTATCAATGAGGCTGCCAAGATTTTCCAGTAAGAAATTACACACATGTTGAACCGTACACATATCACTTCAGGCGACATGCCCACACAAGACCAGCATTCATTCAACATTGCCGCCTTCCGTGCCTATGAAACTGATCGTGGTGAAGCACGAAAAACGTCTTTCATTTTCTCAAATCTTGGTCACTTTTGCTTGATCGTATTTGGATTGGAGAGGAAGACTGTGGTAGATTTGAGAGCACTGGTCAGGGAGTCGGATGCGGAGGTCTGGGTGGGTCGGACAGTCAGCAGTTTTCCAGAACGTGTGAAAAGGCTAAATGGAGTTCGGTGTGAAGATGTGCTGGTCACGAAGCTACTAGTGTCTTGTCGGTCAACGGTAAGGTCGGGAAGCTCATTGGTGCAGAGAACCGTCAGATTATTAATAATCATTTTCACATCGTGTGAAAGTTGCGTTGAGGAAATTGAAGAATTGGAAATAACATGCAACTATGAATAGAGAATTGGCTGGTGAAAGGTTGGGCTAAAAGCATGGTTGAAGGCCGGGTTTGAGCCCTGTATAGGTGTGGAAAAGGATGAGAGTAAAACGTAGGTTGTTGGTGAGGTGTAGTTTGCATGTGAATGACAGCAGGAATGTTGAACGCGAAGCGATCACAATATATGGCATGTGTGAAACATCTTAGGCGTGCAAGGAGAGCGTTAATGTTGGGGCTTGGTTGCCTGTGTGGATTTTTCATTTTACTAACAATTTATAATGTTAATTTCATGTATTCCTATTCTTTATTTTCATGAAGAATGATGGGAAAAGGAGGAATGATTTCATGTCAAACAATTTTCTCCATCTACCTATGTTCTTTCCATCGGTCTCATCCGTTCATCTTCAAGTCCATAAGTCGATCTGCCGGCCCATGCACCTGCCTAAACTTCTAGCACCACATCAATTTCAGGTTAGCCACTTATTGCTATAAACCAAATGCATTTCAACAAATTAATGTGATGACATATTTGAAACTTACTCTCCCCGCACCTTACCATAAATGGCTTGATGGACTGCAAGACGGCGCTGAAGTGACGACGCTCTTCCTGCAATACCTGGCGAAGGGAAAGCTGCTCGTATGCCTCAAATTCTTCATACTGTTCAACAGCAGTCTGCAGTCACAGCAGCATCAAAGTACATCACACACAGGCATCAGGCACACACCAACAATAATTTATTTTTGGGGTTGATAGGGTCGATCCAGTTAACGCTTTAAGAATACATCAGACAAGATGATGCCAAAGAAGTGTATTCCAGTGATGTGTCCCCATGCACCCTCTTGTTACGTTACTATGGTGATGTGTCCCCATGATATCAAAGCTCCTGGAATCAGTCGTGCAAAAGCAGTTGCTTGATCTTTTTGGTCCTGATGAGCTGTTGCATGACTCGCAGTATGGCTTTCGGAAGGGGAAAAGCTGTGAGGACGTTCTACTGATATGTGTGGAGAAATGGCGCCTTGCCTTGGACAAGGGAAAGACAGTTGCAATTG